>KZ108327.1:80521-108856 GCA_002116355.1 Dothistroma pini CBS 116487 | reverse complement strand
GCCAAGCAGTTGGTGGTGCACGAGGCGTTCGAGATGACGGGGATGTCGGACTTGTACTCCTGGTTGTTGACGCCCATGACGAACATTGGTGCGTCGGCGGATGGTGCGGAAATGACGACCTTCTTTGCGCCGCCCTTCAAGTGTGCTTGGGCCTTCTCGGTGGTGGTGAAGACGCCGGTGGACTCGACGACGTAGTCTGCGCCAGTCTCGCTCCATGGGATGCTGGCTGGGTCACGCTCAGTGTAGAAGCGGACCTTCTTGCCGTTGACAGTCAAGTCCTTTCCATCGACCTCGATTGTGCCCTTGAAGAGACCGTGGGTGGTGTCGTACTTGAGCATGTATGCCTGAGAAAGTTGTCAGCATGATGCTGGCAGCTGAAGTGACACAACAATGCCTCATCTACTACAAGTCAGATGCGGCTGGCAACTCACGGCGTAGTGTGGCTCGATGAAAGGGTCGTTGACGGCCACAACGTGGACATCGTCGTGCTCGACGCTGCTTGTAGTCAGTCTCTTGCTCTTTCTGACCGTAAAGGCAGGCAGCGACTCACGCGTTGCGGAAAACAATGCGACCAATGCGGCCGAAACCGTTGATGCCGACCTATTCAATGTGCATGAGTATGATTCCAGCTCTTCCCAGCAATGTTTGCTTTGTGACCAACCTTGGTGACCATTTTGGAAAGTGGTATCTTGTGTAGCTGGTGAAGAGTCAGTCGGTGTCGGTCGAGGTAGATCTGAAGGACGTACTGATGTTCGGATGTGGTTCTGTGTGGTGTTGGTATCGGTGTTTTGTTCGAGAGGAAGAGTTTTGGAAGTTGGGAGATAAACGAGGGGCAGTCTGGCAGATTTACCTTAGGCGCGGGACCTTTGTGAGCTTTTGACGTAATCAGTTGTCTTCTGTAAACCAAATAGCTGTTTCTTCTTAGCGACTGGCACTACGATTCCTCGGCTGGTACAACGTGAAGAGCGCTTATCCAGTAGTGTTATATACCGCTGGCCCGTATGGTCATAGCCGTGACAATCACCATGTTGTCCATGCCACGAGCCCCTCCATCGCCAGACTCCGATCCTGGCCGCACGCGTTCTCTAGCTGCGCGCATGCTCTTCCGTGTTCTTCCGTGTACGGGCATATTATATTCATTCTAGCCGCGGATCTTTTCTGGTCTCTAACCTGACTTCACTTCTTCAGAGTCACGCTGTTGGAATGCTTCAGAGCGTCTTCCATCGGCCGTTGATATCGCTGCTCCACGAGCTCGCTCAGTTCGGTCCTTTTGCGGTCAACATCCGTCGCTGCCGAGACCGCTGGGATTACAAAGACAGCGGTCAGAAGCTCGGCAAAGGCTCAACGAAATCCATAGATTTGATGGCTGCTGCCATACGTAGGTACATCCTGTCGGATAGCGCGAGCACGAACGCTCGTCAGAAGATATTCCGTGGGCAATGTAGTCAGCTGTCCGTCCCCAGTCATCCAATTTCGCCCCTTGAAGAAGTCCCCAGAACGACATCGCCATATTCCATGTAATCGAAAATGCACTTTGAATGCTACTCATCAGTCTCATATTTCAGCAGGCCACGTGGGAACTCGCTCTCCGATGTAGCGGGCGCAGACGTGCCGGGGGGCACGTTACCAACTCTTGGCTCGATCTTTGGGAAGGTGAAAGGCGCGCTGACGACTGACGGTAGCGGCGGCGCGGCAGCACCATTTTGGACCGGAGGAAATGCGTTCTGAGGAGCCATAGCTTTCATCGGTGCTCCGATCGCTGGTTGGAAAGGTCGATTCGCAGTGAAGGTGCCACTCGAAGTCCACGGCATCTGCAAAACAATTAGCCCGACGAAGTGCACGATCCTAAGTCATCAAACCTGTCTTGGCGCTCCCCAAGGGCGTCCGCCAGACCGTCCCTCGTTCTTGCGCTTCGGCTTCGGAGCCGGAGGCAGTGGCCGTGGTGCAGGCACCGGGGCACCCGGTGGGACAGGAAGGTGTGCAGTCTTGAGCTGCCAGATTGGTCGATCACTCTTGTTGAACTGATTGGGGTGCATGAAGTGGCACTGGGGTGCAGTGCAGCTCATGCCTTGAGCGCAGGCCACATATACGCAGTTCACATTGCTGCGGGTCTTGCAGTTGTCGCACCGGGCAGTATGATCGCAGGTCTCTGCTAGACCTGCGCTGAAGCATTCTCTGCAGACCGGTCGGCGTCCTGGTGGATCAGTAGGAAAGCCAATCTGCCGACGCTTAGGCTCGGTGGCATTCGAGTCGTGGAACGGGAAAGAACGCTTTGCCACTGCTGTTGGGAAGCTTCGCTGACCAAAGGCGAGTTGGGAGTCGGGCTGAGGACCTGGATTTGATGGGTACGGGCAGGTGTTGGACTGTGGCGCCATGCCATACCGCTGAGAGTACGGTAGAGTCGATGCGTCTGCTTCGCGTCAGTGTCATTCTCTGACGGCGCGAGCGCGAGGCATACCTTTCAGGCCGGTATGCGGGACTTCGTTTCGGAGGACTAGAGCGGTTGACGTGGCGATGTCACCTCGCGAAGCATCGCGAGAGTGTGGTGGCGCGCTTGTCCCTACATATTGTCAGCCCATCTCTAGCGAGTCTGTGCAGTCGGGGTTGATACCATCTGTAAGCATGCCGAGAGAAGGCACGGCGCTTTTCCGACTGGAGGAAGGTTCATCCTTCAGGCCAACATCCGAAGAGTCATCAATTGCGGCCATGGTGGCGCACGACAAGCTCATGGCGATGTCCTTGAGCTCGCTGGCTACGGGCTCAGTGGTCTGGCCCGCTGCAAGCAGAAGCCGGATGACGAGGTTCTGCATGCTGTGGCCACCATCAGCGTGCTGTCCAGCACCCGGGAGCTGTTGCTGCTCCTGTTCCTGATCTTGCGCCATGGTGGTGTTCTTGGTGGAGGAAAGATTGAAGTATTGGAGCAGCCACGCAGACATGAGCACCGTCAAGTGCAAGAGGTGAGGTGACCAAGGAAAATGAAGTTGGACGCGTCGAAGTTGTTGTTGACTGAAGTGCAAGCAGTCGAAGGGACTTGTTTCGTGAAAGGTCGCTACGGGAGGCACTAGCAACGCTCTCCCTATCCTAGACAAGCAGGAAGGCACCCGCCCCTTCACAATGAACATCGAATCATCGGCCGCTTCCCAACATACGAGAGCGTTCGTGAATGTGCGCTGCAACATGCGAGAGGGCAACACCAGTCCCTCTCATCACCATGCTTCTTCGTCCACGTGTGAGCATCTTCAAGCGTAGCGCGCGCATCCCGAGTCAATTGAGCCAGCCTTGATCAACCGTGATCACAGAGGAACCTCGTTCCTTGTCTCAAGCCCTTCCCAATCCAACGAACATGGCGCGGCGCGCTCACATATCCAACACAGGGCCCACCTCCCCATAAACCGGATCCCTCTCAAACCACTTCAACCCTCTAATATTCTCGACTTACCCTTCCTCTCCCTTCTTCCCATAACACATATCCCAATTACACCCTTTCGGATAGCTCCCCACCATCTGCTGAATCATCAGCCCACCTCCTGCCATCGCGCCACTCTCCGATCGAACTCACCTGGAATCCCCCATCCCCCGAATTCTCCAACAATCTATGCCCCACCCCGGCCGGCACCACCATAACATCTCCCCTCTCTGCCGTCACTTCAACTCGCTCCGGATTCCCCTCATGTCCAAAACACAGCTTCGCCTTCCCCTTACTCACAGCCAGGACTTCATGGGACGTGCTGTGGAAGTGCGTGGTACTGTACATCGTGTACCGCCATTGTGGAGTGACGACACCGATATGGGAGAGGTGCATTTCGATTTGCGAGGCTGAGGCGTTGGGAAAGGCGGATTTGTAGATGAAGAGCGGTCTGTGTTGGAGGGAGGTGTTGGGGGTTAGTCCGTGGGCTGGGATTTGGTGGCGGAGGACCTTCAAGTCCTTCAGGGGCGTGAGCTTGGTCGCCATGGTGGTGTTGCAGTCCGATGGTGGGTATGGGCTTTCTTCCAGTCCTCGATATTCGATCTTTCAATGCTTCACGATGATGCTCAGCAACCTACGTCATCATCGCCACACCAAAATGCAGGTACAGCGCAGCAGCACGTGAGCATATTCCCAGATCATGATAGTAGGTGATCTTGTGGTCGCACTGGAGTCTATTCTCTCAATCAACATACGTAGCTATTCATAACTTTCATACCAGAAGTGACGACGATGGCCCCTTTTCAGCTTCGCAATGCTACACGCGGCAGGGTATACCTTCTTCCACTCCCGACTCCCAAGCTTCTGGTTCTCGCTTCATGTCGTACCACCAATTTCGTCAAAATGCCATGCCGTACTTTGTGCAAACGCCCGCCGCTTCTGCGCCAGTGTGGAGACTCTGTAGTCCACTATTAAAAAAGAAATATCCAAAAACATAGTAAGCAAAGGTCATGTCTCGCTGCGTGGCCGTGTCCGGGTAGAGCTTCGCCCTCTGCCAGCCTCGACATCGCTCATTGCGGCTTCGTAGGTCGGTATTGGAGGACTGTTGCGTAGTAATTGTTGATGTTCTTCGTCAGGCTCGAAAGCGCCGCTTGCTCGTGGGGTGGTGTCCGAGTCAGTGGCATCCTCCTCTTCCGGACTCTCGTAGTCTGGTGGTGGGAATTCTGCTGGTTCAAGAGGAAATCCCGGACCAATGAGTTGCTGACTGCTCGAAGCCTCGCTCGTACCTTCGCCAAGGTCTTCCTCGTCTTGCACGTCCATTATATTGAATTGCGCCAGTGAGATGTCGGTAGGTGACCGCTCCGGTCCAGGACTTCGCGTTGGTCGACCTTGTAGTCGTATCTGAGCACTACTCGTACGTCCGTGGCCCAGCGCCCAGCCCTGCCCTTCGCGTATGCCTTCTCGACCACCCTCTAAAAGAATACTGCCAGCCTCGCTTCCATATGGCGGAGGTGGTGCTAGACTGCCCGTCATTGGTGCCAGACCCCACTTCTTGACATTGGCTTCAATGAACACAAAGCCCATCTGTCCAAAGTTGACGTGCACAGTCGCGGGGCCATTTGCACCTACAGTGGGGAAGAAATTGTGTAATTTCATGCCGTGACATACGTCTTCCAATTTCTTACCATTCCTTGTGAAGAAGATCGTCCCGGTACGTGGCCTGTATCCAACCCCTACTACATCTCCTTGCACGAAAGGTGGCCCATATCCGGTTGAGCTGAACGGTTGGTTGAACCGGCGGTGCCCGTTCGATTGATAGGAGATCGAGTATTTGTGTAGCCCAGGCAACCTGAAAAGTGGATATGGCTTCGTTGTGACGCCGACGCTCACCAGTGTCGACTCTGGCTTATCGTAGAGCTTGGCTTCCCAGTAGTATACCTCGTTCTGCTTGGGCATGGGAAGGTTGCTCTGGACGCTGCATTCCGAGTCGAAGAACTCTATCTCTGTCCTTGCCTCCACGAAGCAGTTGGCGATCTCCAGTTCAGGCTCAAACTCCCAAGCTGAGACTCCCTTCTCTTGTATCGCTAAGAACTGCGATAAGGATATATCGGACTGGACGGACTCGGGCGGGTTCGCTTGCACGAATGCTAGAGACTGTCAGCAACATATTACCATCCCGTCGTGCTGTTATGTCCTACCCTTGGCTCTGAAGTACTCCGCACGCTCCAAATCGCTCATCTCAGCCAATGCATCTTCCTCTTCCCTCAAAAACGATTGCTCATCGTCGAACTCTCCCGGTCGACCTATCCGGTCAAGGAATATTCGCCCACGATTCGTGTACCTGAAGAAGTACACCACAGCAATGACGATGCCCACCAGCGCCGCCGAGCCGAAGGCAGATAGCATTCCTATGAGAATGCCCTTGCCCGTCGAATTAAGGCCAAAGGCCGATATCATCGTTGGCTGCTGCCATGACGCCTCATGACCATGTCTGAGCCAATCCGCGCTGTGTCCAGCCTTCTGTGCCTGCTCGAAGCCGTACCCGGCTGTCTCGGGTGCGTGCGTGGAGCGGTGAGTGTAGGCTGTCGCAAGCGTCGAGGGTAGGTCAATACCATCGCCATAACTCAGCGCAGACTGCGCCATCGGCGGGAATGCGTCTCCAGGACGAGGTGTTTATCGCACACAGTCGCGCAAGGCGATGTGGTTGCTGAGATGGTCTCCGCGCCAGAACAAAGTATGGTTCCAGCGGGGATGCTTCGATCTGATCCGATGAACCCTATTTCCTGAATGCTTCCGGATGGTGTTATGCAGGTGCGCCGGCAGGTTATCGAGAGTCGAGCAGGAGGGTTTGTTTATGCAGAGGTGAAGACAGCAGTGTATGTCGCCGGGAGAATGGCTGTGATGCAGTGCAGTGGAGGGCGGCGGCGGACTTGAGTCTGGATGACGGAAGCCACGATTCGCTCATTGGTTGCGGCAGCGCAGTGGCACGAACGCGGAGGGCGCTCGGCGTCTGTCTCACTCTACCTCCTAAATCGAGCCTTGAAACAAACCCAACGTCTTTCTATCTTCAACGCGTACGAACATCTTTCTATCGTACCATACCAGTATGAGCCGCCCCCCGGTCCCGCGCGGCTACTCGCATGTCGCCCTACAGGCTACAGATCGCACAGTCTGCTCCAGGATACTGTATGCACCAGCAGGCATCCTGGTCGCGTGCGTGAACGACGTTGACGCGTGGGCAGGAAGCCGGGCACCATCCTTACCAGTATCGGCATGGTACGAACCGCCTCCCGGTGGCACTGCGAAGGCACGCGCATACACTCTGCTGGTGTCGTTGCGACCGCCGGCAACACGAGACATCTCCGTACTGACATACAGCCACTTCATCACTTCACGAGAGCACTCGTCCACCCCTCGATATCCCCGCCCAGCCTCACGACACCCAGCACCACAACGCCGCGCTTACCCACACCCCAACCGTTCCTCGGTCATACAACCACTGCAAGGCACGAGAGCTCGACTTCATGAACCTAAAATTGTCCGCTCAAATTCCCTGGCAATGTCAAACACCTTCCCATCGGTCCCGCTCCCGCCAAGCAATGTCACACCGAAAGGCAGCTTTTCACCCGCTTGGTTTTGATATGTCGACGCGGGAAGTGCAATCGCGCATAAATCTAGGACATTTCCGAAGTGAGTGAAGTAGCCCAGCTTGCTATTCAGCGCTATCGGATCTGCCTCCATTTCAGCGACAGTAGGGTGACAAGTCGTCGTCGGAACAAGCAGCACATCGATATCTTTAAAGATCCTGGCTGCTTGTTGAGTACACTGTGCCTGGAGATGGAGGTCACGAAACAATTCCCACGGTTTCACGTCTTGCGCCATGGCAGTTTCGAGCAGCAACCTCGTGGCCGGATGGAACGTGGCGGCATTCTTGGCGATGAAGTCTGGACCTATGCATGCGATGCGTTCCTGGAGGAGAGATCCATCGTAGAGCAAGTCACCTCCTGCCTCAAATGGCATCCAATCCACCTTTCGGGCTGTACCACCGGCGGACTCTAGACGCTGCGCGGCTTGCACAAACTGAGCTCGATATGTCTCAGTGCAATGCTCCAGAGCGCTTGGTGGAGGTACGCCAAACGTAAAGCCACCGGCTCGCACATCACGAAAGTCGGCATGCCACAGCGCCAGTGATTGCTGACTCTTCGTATATGGATCTTGCTCATCTGGTCCCTGGTCCAACACAAGCCAGACCATCTTTGCTTCTCCGACTGTTGGCGAAAAGACGGTCACGGTATCCAGACTCTTGCAGGCAGGTACGAGGCCTCTGGCGCTGCATGTGCCCTTGGTAGGCTTGTATCCCACAATGCCGTTGAAAGCAGCGGGCACTCGACCTGAGCCGGCAGTGTCCGTGCCTAAAGCAAATGAAACCAGGCCTGCGCCAACAGCCACAGAGGAGCCTGAAGAGGATCCACCAGAAACACGGTCGTGCGCATAGGTACTTCTAGGGTACCCATATGGCGATCGAGCACCTGAAAGCCCTGTTGCGAGCTGGTCGAGATTCGTCTTGCCGACCCAGATTGCTCCTGCATCTGTCAATGCCGCGACTACCTTGGCATGCTCCGTTGGCGTGTACGCGTATGCTTCACAGGCTGCCGTCGTCTTCACACCAGCAACATCGATGTTGTCCTTCACAGCAAAAGGCACTCCGTACAACTCGGGAAGTGCTTTACCAGCAAAGCGCTCCTCAACCGCATGCGCTGCTGCGACAAGCTCTTGCAGTGATCGAAGGTATGTCCAGACAGCGGGATCTTTCTTCTTATACTCCTCGATCCTCGCGAGTACTTCTTTGACAATGTCCATCGGCTTGACTTGACCAGTACTGTACTGCCTCCGCAGCCCACTGAGCGATATGTCTCCCCTGAATCCAGGCGGCGTCGTGGGTGGTGTCTGCATTTGCGGCGGCACCTGTTTGAGCAACTCCGCCGACGTTCCAACAAATCCAAACAGTCCATCGTACGAGCACAGCATATCCAGCGTGCTTGTATAAAACGGCTCCCAGAACCCAGCAGTACAGTCTGCCAAGACACAACATTCGAAGCCGCGATCCGCAGCTTCTCGCGCTGTTGTGTTGACACAGCACTCCGTGGTCACGCCAGCGAAGAGGAGATGCGTAATGCCACGTGCGAGAAGTGCTCGATGCAAAGTCGTGTTCCAGAACGACCCTTTACCAGGTTTATCAATCACGACCTCGCCAGGCACAGGTTTGAGCTCGTCGATAATATCGTGACCGTACTCTCCTCTCACCAGCAACCGACCCATTGGTCCTTCATCGCCGATACTCAAGGTATGATGACCATTTGGTGCTGAGATTTGGCGGAGCTTCTTTGATGGAGGCAAGTCTGACAAACCAGATTTGTGGCCTTCGCGAGTGTGGACGACATATAGACCCATTGCTCGGGCTGCCTTGAGGGCTCGTTGCGTTCGAGGAACGATGCTTCTGACTTTTCGAAAGATTTCATCGTTGCCGCATTGGATCATGCCGAAACCGTTGCAGTCCATGAAGTCTCGTTGCATGTCAATGATAATTAGAGCTGTTGATTCTGCGCGAAACTTGTAGGCGTATGGACGAGCGGAGGGGAGTTCCATTGTTTCTGTCATAGTTGCTTCCTGCCTCCGTGGGTCATGACGAGTGAGGAGGAATAGACAGACTGGCAGGGTGCAAGATGAACAGAATGTTTACATATTAGAACGCGATCTTTCGCGCGTTACCTACGGCGAGCAACAACACGGCCGGCGCGTATTGAGGAGTCTGGCCGATCGGCCCTGACACGTGAAGGGACTGGGAAAACGCACGTTGTGGTCGATGGGTGTTGATAAGAAGGAAGAAGTGTGATTGCCGGCCGGCTGTTTTGGCCTCCGGCAGCTCGGGCCGCAGGCCCGAGCGTTGGGGCTCTGGGGAGGCATGGGAGGGGGTGCATCTGAATACGATACACTTGAATGTACTTTTGGTAGATGTCACTTTAGAAATCTAGAGAGGTCTATAGATCTTGCGATCGATGATGATATCTCATGTGCTATGTCAAGGATGCATAGCGTCAACAGGAAGGAATGATTGGCGTCATGAAAGAACGACAGTGTATTCCCCTGTCTAGGCTACCACAGCATCCTTCACAAACGCTTTCGTCTTCGCATCCTCTTCACTTAATCTACTCCTCGCCAGTCTCGACCAGACATAATCACCCGCCACAATCGGCTCGTACTCTGCCTTCTTGCCTTCCGCGACACAAGTCGGCAGCGGATTCAACACGGTGTCATAACTCGGCCCGAAGAAGAACGGTATGCTGTACCTCTCCTGGCCAGTGGCATTGTGCACACGATGCACGGTCGAGATGAACACATCATTCGACCAGCGCGCTAGCATATCTCCGATGTTGACTACGAACGTCTCAGGCACGGGCGGAGCTTGGATCCACTGGCCTTCGACATTGAGGATCTGTAAGGCTGGTTGGGTTCCTTGTAGTAAGATAGTGAAGGCCTCAATGTCGGTATGTGCACCAATTCCTAAAGCGTCTGGATTCGTTGGATCCTGCGCGGGATATCTGAGCAACCGCAGCATGGCGCCTGGATGGCGGACGGCGCGGTCGAAGTAGTCTGGAGGAAGTTCAAGGACTCTCGCGAACAGTTTGACCATGCGTCGTGCGAGGGAGAGGATTTCGCCGTAGTATGCTGCCACCTCGACTTTGAAGTGAGGTGTTGCTGGCCATGCGTTTGGGCCTACCATTGCGTTGTCCGTTGCAGTGGTGACATCGAGTGCATTATCGCTTCCAAAGGTCGGATCCAGATCTGGCTCGTAGCCACAATTGAAAGCTTCGTTCAGGTCGGCTTGCTTCGTCTCATCCGTTCGTACCTCCGCCATTGGCTCATAGCCATGCAACACTGAGTTTTTCTTGTAGTTGATCTCATTTTTAACGTCCAATGGCTGGTCGAAGAATGCCTTGGCTGTCTCGAAGATCTGGTTGATCACATCTTCTGGAACGCCATGGTCCTGATCCACTTCACGTCAGGAGCGTTCAGCAATACGATGACCATTGCATAGACTGACGTTGACATAGAAGAACCCAACACGGGTACACGCGTCTCTCAACTGAGCGATGATCTGGTCCTCAGGATCTACTAGAGAGATAGTCGGTATCTCGCTAAACTCGGCTTTCCTCGCAGTATTCCCAGCCAGCTGTCTCTGCCTTCCTGAGAACGACGTGAACATGTTGTGCCGGGTTCGATGGGATGGTACAAACGCGTATACAAATGCAGCTCCAACGCAGTACTGAATTGAGTTCCGTTCGGCGTGAGGGGCGAGACTTTCAACATCTGCAGTAGCCCAGCTGAAGTACTGCAATAGAACTCAAGAAGCAGTACGAGTGTCCTGCATACGTGCCGTCGCACAAACTTCTGCATACGCCGAGCTGAAAGCTCCATCATGTTCACGCCTGCGGTGCAACTGAGCGAGCCAAGCGAACTCTGGCCGCCGGCCCCTGATAGCCGCGGGCTCGCACAGGGATGTTTCGGTGCATGGATATGCGAAGCTGCGCTATCTATACATTCTAGGTTGTGGCCGAACTCTGATAGCAAATCTCAGCTCCGCGACAAGCTACACGCCGTGTTGTGGGGGGGTCTCGTGGTGGTGGGTCTGCCATGTGCACGTCACTGCATGATAACAAGCGACAGCGTTGATCGAGCTATGTCGCTGTGAGGGATTGCATAAGTAAAGATGCAGTCGTCGTCCGGGTGAGTTGTAGTGGTTTTGGTGAGTCCAACGTTTGACAGAGAGACCATGGCTACGATTGTTCGTCAGCGCTTTGAAGCGACCAAGGCCAACTTGAAAGAGAAGAGCAGAGCGTCCGGATGGATCCTCAAGCAAGAGCCGACGTCCTTTGGCGACAAAAACACTTGGAGCAATATCGATATGGATGTAACGCCAGTAGAACGACGGACCTGGACCAGCTTGACGATCTTCGGATTCTGGATCTCGGATGCCATGAATGCTCAGGGGTGGATGGCGTATGTATTATCCTTGGCTTCCTGCCACTTGTGACTAACGAAGCGCTCTTCCAGACCAGCGGCCATCATCGCAGTAGGTCTCACCTGGCGTGAAGCCGTGTATAGCATCATACTCGGACTCAGCATGCCGGCGATCGTCTTGGTGCTCAATGGTGCCATCGGCGCTCATTTGCATATCCCATTTCCCGTGGCAGCCAGATCCAGCTTCGGCTTCTACTTCGCTCGCTTCGCGGTGGTGACCAGAATGATCACCGCCTTGTTCTGGCATGCCATTCAGACGTACACTGGGTCCACGGCAATCACCCAGATGATCCGCGCAATATGGCCTAGTTACTTGGATATTCCGAACCACTTGCCGGAGTCGGCTGGAATAACGTCGCAGCAGCTTTTGTCCCACTTCATCTTCTGGTCCATCCAGTTCCCAATCCTGCTCACGCCGCCGCATAAACTCAAGTGGTTCTTCATCTTCAAGGTCGTGGTCACTTTCACCGCTTGTGTCGGAACCGTCATCGCTATGACAATGAAAGCAGGCGGCACAGGCGATATTTGGAATCAAGAGTACCGAGTCCACGGCAGCGAAAGATCCTGGCTGATCTCGGCATGCATAATGAGCAACGCTTCAGGCTGGGCGACCATGGCGACGAACGTGCCCGACTTCACACGCTACCTGCACAGTCCCCGTGGCGTATACTGGCAAGCCTTATTCCTTCCGACGATCAGTTTGATGCTTGGGCTCTTCGGCATCATCTCGTGCTCGGCTGCGAAAGTCGTTTACGATGAGTACATCTGGGATCCTCTAAGCCTGGCTGCGAGATGGGATGGGGCTTCTGGACGATGTGGCGCTTTCTTCGTTGGGCTCTGCTGGGTCGTTGCTCAAATCGGAACGAATCTGTCAGCCAATGTCATCTCGTTTGGCAATGACATGGTGAGCTTGTTTCCAAAGTATGTCAACATCAGGCGAGGTGTAATCTTCGCCACCGTTGTTGCAGGGTGGGTCATGGTGCCGTAAGTGACTCCGTGTCTGCGTTGCATCCGTAGCAAGTTTAACTGATCCATCCAATAGGTGGAAGATCGTATCTTCGGCTGCTTCACTGCTGACCTTCATGTCTGGCCTCGCCATCTTCCTGGCACCAATTAGCGCAATCCTGGCGTGCGACTACTGGCTCGTCAAGAAGAGACACTTGGACGTACCTAGCCTCTACCGTCGCTACGCGCGCTATCGGTACTGGCATGGCCTCAATTGGAGAGCAGCCGTTGCTTTCATCATCAGCGTAACTCCAAACGTGCCTGGACTTGCTCGTGCTGTCAACTCGAGTATCTTTTTGCCGTCCGGCATCATCCACCTATACGACATGAATTATGTTTACGGGCTTACAAGCGCCGCAGTGGTGTACTTCACATTGTCGTACTTCTTTCCGGCGGCGGAAACACTGCTTGACGAAAGCATAACTGACGATGCTGATGTAGTCGAGGGTATAGAGTACAGACCATTTGAGAAACAGAAGATGGCTCAAAGCCACCAGACTGAAATATCAATTGGTGGCGGAAAGAATTTGCGGGACTTTCAAGATGTGTGATCTAGCAACTCATGTATAACGCTTATGGTTTTCTCACGTCTTTGCTTGATTCGTACCCTCTGTGGTGTTCGCGGTATGTCCAAGATATTTTGGGTGCGTCGTACTTCAATGTCAGCTCATGCCAGGCGGCCAAGAACCATGCAAGTCAGTCGGCAAGTGCGCGAACATAGCGTTTGGGTCGGGGAAGCCGATGTGGTCGAGGCCGTGGTCGGGAGAAAATGCGCCGTAAGGCATGCTGCCGTCAGCCATGGGATATGGCAGCCACTGTTGCGCAGGCGGTGTCTCTGTGCCTTGGACTGCGAAGGCCATCGAGACCGGGCTAGTTGTGGTTGAACTATTGTCGACCGGGTGAGAGCTGATCCGTACTGGCTGACTAATGAAGGCCAGCGCTTGCTTCATGAAAGTTGCACCAGCTTCACTGTTGACCTTTAGCGTCCACTTGAACTCTTTTAGCTTCGTTGCATATTGAGCGCGCTCGTCCTCACTCTGAGCGGTATCCCGTAGTGCCTGGCCAAAGGCGTAGATTAGCGCGCAGCATTTTGCGGAGGGAAAGTACCAGAAAGATAATAGGTGTTGTGCCTGCAGCCGTTGAACAAAATCTGTGGCATTACTCAGCCGTTCCTTGGCTGCCAACCTGACCACCTGCGACATTGTTGGATCCGGGTAGTCTGTGGTGGCAAGCGCACGTATCAACACACGATGTATGCACACCTCGATCGTGAGATATGCTAGTCGTAAGTAGCCGACGCTCGAGAGCTTCATTGAGGCCGCCGAGTCCATTTTCAATGATTCTGGCAGAGTCAACGCCCAGTCTTTCAATTTGATCTGCAATGGCTTGATTTGCTCCAGGGATGTCGCAAGCCGGTTCATACTGCTGTCGATGGCGCGACATCCACGAGCTGAGAATAGCGACGAAAGTATATCTGCCAAGATGGCGCTCAGATCAGCCGTGTGTGTGTAGACAAGTCTCCCTCTGCGCACTTCGCTACTACCTTCGGTATCATCTTCGGTGGTCTCGGGGAAATCATCTTCAGATAGGGGCTCCACGTCCCACTCTTCATTGCTGATCAGGGATGGGCGGCTTTCAAGTAATGCGGAGAATTTGTCTTGCACGTATAGTCCCCAGCCTATCCGACGGCGTAGACCAATCTCCCAATCTGGGATATCCCACTGCGATGAATCTAGATGTATGCCAAGGCCATGGGCAAGATTGACCAGCTGCACCGTAAGACGATCACGTTGCTCATTGGGCACTGGGCCCATGAAAGCTTTTTGGTACTGCGACAGTAACAGACCCGCCTGTATTGTTGATAGCTTCGGCCGGCGCATTGTGTTCTGCAGAGCATTGAAAGCAAGGGTTTGCAGGGTGTCTGTGTTGATCCGGCGGACCTTTGCTAGGGCTTCCGAATAGGCCCAGTACGACGAGGCCAGAAGGTACACAGCAGCGAGTAGCGGCGGCGCGAATTCGCGAAACGAACGGCCATACTTTTCGATAAACACTTCTTTGTGCAGGATAGGGAAAGAGGGATGCACGATACGGAAGTAGAGCTGCACGAGCTCTGGACCGTGACCGGCGGCGGTCCTTTCAATCTCGTCGATGTCTGAGCGCTCCTGATCATAGCCAGCGGTGCGAACATCCGGTATGATTCGGAATGCAGCAGACGGGTGGACGAAGCGAATATACTCGGCTTCGGATTCGGAGTGATTATCACCTTGCTCGCCGTAGCGATCGAGACGTTGCCCGCCGTAGACGTCGGGTATGGCGTTCGGTCCGACATACTCAGAGTGGTGGGAGTTCTGCAGGCCCAAAGTACGTTTGAGCAACGACGGTCCAGGCAATGTGTCGTACTCTTCAACGCCTGTACCTGGTCGGATGTGGATGGTCCTACCGCGCTTCGAGGGTGGCTGCGAGTCTGCAGTGCTACCTTGGACTGCTGACCGCTTCCTTGGCTGTGGCGCTTCTTCGTACTTGCATGCTTGACTGTGGAACTTGCACAGCACGCACGTGGAGTTGCCCTCTTCGGTAACGCACTTACTGCCATTGGATGTTAGAGCAGGATACGAACCAGTCGGTGATGTGCTCAGAACCAGGACATCCTCGGCACAAAAAGCGAACGCAATAGACGCACCTTTTGCGTCGCCGACAAGCATCACACGGTCGACTGCGTTTAGTGCCGGCTTGATCGAGCGAGGACGGTGCTGGCAGGCCTGCTTTCGACGCCGACATGATGTCGTTCGCCCGCGGCCCAAGATCTTCACGCTGCATCTGCCATCGGCGCGGGTCAAGATGCGGGACGGTCAATGCCCTCACGTGCCGCCGTGAAATGAACGATTGCTGATGATGTCGACGGCTCGAGGGCAGATGACGCTGAGATGCAGGAGTACGTGCGGTGACGGTGGCTGGGGCTGCCTGTCACTCGGTCATGAGGTGCACGGTGGAGGGAAACGGAATCGATGTCAAATATCGAAGGGCAATTCAAATTGTGACGTGGGGCCCATGAAACGGCGCCAAACGATGCTGTTGACAGAGTATCTCTCAGAGTCTGAAATTGGTTGTCTTGATGAGCCTGCCCGGCCATGTACATCGAAGCTCGCAGTCCCTCCGAGCTCTCTCGCGGGGTCGGTAACTCTTTCACATGGGGCCCCCTCCCTGAGACAATTGGTTGCTGCAAGAGACTGTTGATTCACGATGTCCCCGGTGCAGTCAGCACGAGCGAAACAA
This sequence comes from Dothistroma pini CBS 116487, assembly GCA_002116355.1. Taxonomy (NCBI): domain Eukaryota; kingdom Fungi; phylum Ascomycota; class Dothideomycetes; order Mycosphaerellales; family Mycosphaerellaceae; genus Dothistroma; species Dothistroma pini. Next base: position 93,093 of record KZ108327.1, on the reverse strand, counting down.
CATCTCGGCCTCGCCCTGGACCTACATTTCTCCCTCCCCGACGGGGCGCAGCCCGATAAAAAAGGCCGACGTGTGTGGTCCACGTCGACCACGGCATCGTCCAGCATTGGCTGGCGCGAAGCGCGTCGACGCTAGGAGCCGCTGATCTGCTGACGGAAGTGAAGCAGGTACATCTGCCCGCTGGCCATGTCGATCTCCAGGATGCGGTTCGTACGCATTCGATCAACGAAAGGAAACAAGATAGCAGGCCGCCTGGCCATGTCTGCCCACGCACTGTGATGCGTTGTGTATACCGACGTCCAGGCAGCACGTGGGCGGCGTGCAGCACTGCCATCATCAGGGATCCCCGTGGCCTCTCGAGCCTCTGAACGCTGGCCCCACAGGAGCGGATCGTTCTACCGCGCGATGGTGCAGCGTGCATTAGTTCACCTACTCTCGCAGCTTCCGATGCAGGTAACGCCTCTCGTGCCACCGCACCGGGACTCTACTCAGCATCGCCATCCACTCGCGGCTGGGTCAACTCGTCGTAAGAAGCGAGCGCAGGCAGGCAGGCACTCGTCTCGTCGTCCTTCCCGCCGCTCATCCCGGACACCTCATCGACTCATCGCCGTGTGAGTCCATGACTGACCGGTGCTCAGCCTCACTTTTCATTCACTCCTCACGTCACCTGCCCTTCCTCTTAAACAATCCTCTATGTCGTGTCCGACCTTGCAAAAGCTCTGACCTCAACTCTCTTTCCCCATCACATCACTATCATCACCACCCGAAGATCTGATCTGCATGTGAGACAGCTTAAACGACCATTACCAACGTGCATATACCGGCCCACGCAACCACGCAACCACGCACCCTTCCGAACCACTCTTTGTCTGATAGACGCAGAGCGAGGTGCTGCATCTATGAGCAAACAGCAAGCCACTGACACGTCACCGCCACCCAACACATACTCCGTCTCGACCATTCTCACTCCTGCGTCAACTCCCGCCGAAATCCCTCAGCGGACTCCTCCAGTGCCGATCACGTCATATCGGACTGAGTATCACGGCAAGATGGACGAAACAGTACAGGACCACACCGAGACGGCAGACGTACCACAACCCGAGCAGACGACGGCGACGACAGTGCAGATCGAAGAGCCAGCCAAGATTGTTCGGAAAAAGAGCAAGTGCCACAAGACGAAGCACAAGAAGAAGTCAAAGGCGGTCAAGAAGTCGCACAATCGTAAAACGGCACGTGATGACTCAGACTCGGACTCGACCAACGCCTCTTCGTCAGATTCGGCCACAGACTCGGATGACAGCAGTTATGAAGAGGAGGTACGTAAGAAGAAGGCGAAGGTGAAGCAACTGAGAAAAGCCAAGGAGAAGAAGAAGAGCAAAAAGAGCAAAAAGCAACAGTCAGACAGTGACAACGAAGATTCAGCTAGCGATGACAGTGACGACTCCTCTGAAGACGAAGCTGCGAGAAGGAAGAAGAAGAGCAAGAAAGCTAAGAAGGCACAGGAATCAGACACTGAAGATGCGGTCACCGATGCGGACGAGGAGAAGGATGTGACAGTGCTAGAGGCGCAGGTACGGGAGCTCATGGGTAAGATCGCAGAGCTTCGCACGGCCCCGACGAAGGCGTCCAAATCGAAGCGCCGACGCTCAAGTACGAAATCTGCCAAGTCGAGCAGATCAAAGTCGAAGTCTAAGAAGGTCGACTCGCTGGAGTTCAAGCGCGTCGATCAACTATGGGACTCTACCATTCACAACTACAAGCTGAAAGAGAGTGCCGAGGACGACGAAGGCGAGTTCGCAGAGTTCGCATTCCTTGTCCGGAGACGATTTGATTGGGAGAACAAGTACCAAAGCACTGTAATTGACATCAAGTCGAAGCAGCTGCGAGCTGTGCTTGCTGTGGTGATGAAAGAATGCAAAAGTGTCAGTCTGGAAGCCGAAGAGCCAACAATCGACCCCAACCTTCTATTCTTGTACCTGGAGGACTTGAGAACCTACTACAAGAAGACTCTCAAGTCGAAGATCAAGGCTGGGAAAAAGAAGAAGGTGGCCAAGAAACTCGAGCAGCAGAGATCGCTGTGCAAGCTTTTGGTCAACTATATCGACGAAGACTACGCCGAGACGAAGAGGACACTCTATCCACTTCTCGAAGCGGGCAACATCACGTTTGATCTTCTGTGGGCACTTTTCACACCCAACGATATTGCAATCACTTCTTGCTACGGCTCTTGGGATGAACCCCGTTGCTTCAAGGTTGACTATGCTATGAAGTACCAAACCATGACCCGCGGCGAGTGGTATTGTATCGAAGGCAAGTACATGGAGTATGATGGCAAAGGCTTTGGCTTCGGTGAATTCGAAGTCGACATTGAGGCGTTCAAGGGCCCACGAAAGATCACCAGCCTCGCCTCGTTCCCGCTGAAGTATCACAAGGACCCTGAAGCTGTCAAGAAGCAGATCGTGGAACGTGGTCAGCGCTTCGTCGAGATGGAGGGCATGGAATACAAATTCCATAAAGGTCTTGCATTCATGAAGAAGAAGAAGCAGGTATTGAAGATCAACATCAACGGTCGCATCATGATCGACCCTGCCACGTTCAGGAGAGTCAACCCGAACTATCCAATCTCGCTCATCAAGTCAAAGGAAGCCGAAGATCTCTTCAGCGACAGCGAAGGCGATGATGATTGTACGTGCTGTGGTGATGACTCGGATAATGAAGATGCTCTCGGTGGTAACGAGGAGAAACTGGAGCATGAAGATGCCGGCGATACCAAGTCGCCCAAGTACAAGTACAAATGGGTCGAGGACGACCGTGGCGACCCTCACTTCGTTGCTGTTGAGGTGGACGAGAATGGTGAGCCTGTCCGCAACGAGTCGCTCGACAAGCTTGAAAACTCCGACTCGAAGAAGCGATCGTACACATCGGAGCAGCTCCTCCTCACTTCACCGGTCGTGTTGGGCTTCGCATTCTCGGAGAAGCTGTGGTTAGAGTTCTCACTCTCGGGTGTTCACGAGATCACCTGGAACGGCGATGCATTCGACTCGCTGGTCCTGGAAGGTGACAAGAAGAGCACTGTCCGTGCGCTTGTGGAAAGCCACAAATTTCACGCAGCACACACCATCGACGATGTCGTGCAGGGCAAAGGCAGAGGTCTCGTTTTCGTCCTCCACGGTCCACCTGGAACTGGCAAGACTCTCACCGCAGAAGGTATATCAGAACTTCTTAGATGCCCTCTGTACATCGTATCGGCGGGCGAGCTCGGCACAGATCCAGCCCGCCTCGAGCAGGAACTCCAGAAGATCCTCGACATCGCCCACTCATGGGGTGCCCTTTTGCTTCTCGATGAAGCTGATGTGTTCCTTGAGAAGCGAGAAGTCCATGACATTCACCGCAACGCCCTGGTCTCCATCTTCCTCCGACTCTTGGAGTACTTCCAAGGGATCCTCTTTCTCACTACCAACCGTGTTGAAACTTTCGATGATGCCTTCCAATCCCGTATACACGTTGCGCTGCGCTACGAGCAACTCACACCCAAGGCGAAGAAGGAGGTCTGGAAGAATTTCATCAATAAGGTCCGACGACAAGAAGGCGCACAAGTGGCGGACTTCTCGGAAGAGGACTTCACAGTTCTCTCACGACACCGCATCAACGGTCGGCAGATCAAGAACATGGTCCGCACAGCGCAAGCGCTGGCTCTCAATGAGGGTGTGAAGTTGACCATGTCCCACATCCGCCGTGTCCTGGACGTGGCGGAGACTTTCGATAGGGACCTCAAGGGTGGTACGGGTTACATTGATGCTATGAGGAGTTACACTTAACAACACGAGACATGAGGGCGACAGATGCGAGACACTGAGTGTGAATATCAGGTTTGCTGCTTTTTGGGCATGGCGTTGGTTTGGGATAGGTCTCGCTCTCCGCTCTCTTCCGGACAGGGTACGAACAGGACAAAGTGAATGAGTTGTCTGAAGAAAATGGCACGGGACTACCAACGGCTGGTAACGGCTTGCACATAGTATAAGGCATCATGAAGAAGTTCTCGACTACAAGTGGTGCTGTGCTTCCAAGTTGATCTCCAATGTACAGTCGGTCGTTACGACATTGCTGCGAGATTCATTCATGACTCTACATAGGAACACCTATCGATCCAATGTCAGCACCAATGCTCCCCGTCACATCTCCCATCTCCCATCTCCATCAATCCACCATTCTGCCCCACCGGCGCCCCCGGCGTAGGATCGGAATCATTCGAAGCGGTATACTCAACGCCAATCCCCACCGCCAGATTCATCCCCCACACCAACACCATCATTATTGCAAACCGCCGGCGATCTCTGCCATGCGCTCAACTGCCTCGGCTCCTTGTTCTCCAAATTTCTCAGCGGGATCCGTGGTTTGAGACTGGGATGGAAGGAAAGTGGAGGCTGCCTTTCTTATCCAGGAGGTAGACTGAGGTGGGACGAGAGAAGTTGAGGGATTTCGGCGGCGTGGCTGTCGCGGCGGATGGAGCGTTAGTTGGTGTGTAATGGGATCCGGGGAGGCGGAACTTCTGGTATGGTTTGCGGTTTAGAGAGCGGGTGCAGAGGGTTAAGATAATGGAGGGGTGGCGGTCGTCTTTATCGGATGGGTTCGATGTGGTGTCTTTCTCTTCGTTGCGTTCTTCTTCTATGAGGTTGTCGGTTGTGGTGTTGGTGGTTGTCTTCCTGTGGCCGCAGTAGGAGTGTCTAGGTTGAGGGATGGGCAGTAGCAGTTGGCGTTAAGATCCATCTTCCTTGCGATGGGAGTCGAAATTTTGATGCTTTAACAGTGCATGCGCGGTGCGAGATAGACGCAAGCATGCACCTCGTATATCGGCGAGTATCGTAACCTATAGCATAAGTGATGATCGCCATGGTGCAGGCAATACCGTCTTCAGGCTTTCGGCTGTGGCCTTTCCTCTACTTCACCTATAGTACCCGCTACTTGTACCTTTGGGAGCCCCGTAGCAATAGAGCAGCACAGCGTTCTGTTCGCATGGTGCATGATCAATCTTCGTCTACGAGAGGCCTTTCCTGGTCCGTGAAGAGCTCTTGCATTGTCCCCGGCGCTGTAGTGATTGCTCCATCACGTCGCTTGAAGGTGACCTGGAGGACAGACACGAGTTATTACATACAGCGGACGCGTGTCTGCTGCTACGGGTTGCAGAGGCTGCATGCACAGTGTTTTAAAATGCAACTTTTCTGAGAAGAACTTGTTTGCGCGTTTCCATCGATCTCGTCCTGACTCGATGCGTTCAGAGGACGTCGTCTGTCGGTGCAACATGCGCACTATCTTGACTTGGATCCCATGTCAGATGTGAAGACCGAGCAGATGTCGACAAGGGTTAACCGAGATCCGGGGCCCACTTCGATCTTCGGCGCGCGCCGCCCGAAGTGCGCTAGAACTGTCGGTACAGTACCTCCGTTCCTCGAGGTGAGACTTCCCTCTGCTAATAATCATTGCATCGAGTAACATCAAAACCGATGCGAACAAGATGGCCAGCAACAGGGTCAAGTGCGATGCGCCGCGTACGACTGCGGCTTTAATGGAGCATCATATACTTCGTCCGCCAATACATTGTGCAACCATCTTACGCCTCCAAGCCAGCGATGCAGATCCCGCGGTTCAGCTCCACCAGCTGCCAGAGAGGCGTTGACACGGTTGAAACGCGACTTGGCATCGAGCGCCCGGGCAGAGCATTATTGTCGACTCATACGTAAAGAAGCTGGAAGGCGTCATCTGAGATGATGCATACGCCGCCATTGTAAAGGATGCTGAAGAACAGCCCAAGAACTGGGATGTTGAGGGACGCGGTGCGCTTGATAGTTGGAAGGATTTGGGCTACATTCCTTGTCGTGACAGCACACCAGGAGGTCTGCAAGCGAGGTCTATTTCGAGGACATTCGAGTACGCATACAACGACTTCTGCATCGCAGAGATGGCTAACGCAACGAACCAACGCGAAGACTATGAAAAGTACACTCAACGCGCAGGCAACTGGAAGAATCTTATCGATTGGGACTTGGAATCAATGGGCTTCGAAGGCTTTCCCCAATCACGCCTAGCGAACAGTATCTTCGTCTTTCATAACGCCACCCTCTGCTCCCACCTCAACATCTTCGACGGCTGCTACCTCAACCCCAGCCGCCATGAAACCTACGAAGGCAGCGCCTGGCTCTACCTCTTCTACGTACCCCACGACATGGCCGGTCTCGTCGCGTCCCTCGGCGACCGCGAAGCATACCTCTCACGTCTCCACAAACTCCACAATAGCGGCGTCCTCTACACGGGCAACGAGCAAGCCTTCCTGACTGCCTTCCTCTACCACTACGGCGGTCGTCCCGGGTTGTCAGCCGAAGAAACCCACCGCTACATCCCCAGTATGTTCAACGACACCGTCGAAGGGATCCCCGGCAACGACGATTCCGGCGCAATGGGGACCTTCGTCTTCTTCAGCATGCTCGGAATTTTCCCCAACACAGGCCAAAGCGTGCATTTCATCATCCCTCCCTTCATTCCCAGTGCCAGTATCAAGAACCCGCAAACGAGCAAGACGGCGACGATCCGGAATGTGAATTTCGATCCGAGTTATGAGAAGGTGTATATTCAGAGTGCGAGGTTCAATGGAAGGGATTATAGAAAGAATTGTGTGATCATAGTTTCTTTGTGGAGAGTGGGATGTTGGAGCTTGTGTTGGGGAAGGAAGAAAGTGAGTGGAGGACTAGGGAGGAGGATTTGCCGCCGAGTATATCGACAGGGTTGTCTTTAGGGTGACAGGACTAGGGGTTGGTATTTTTGTGCTGTTTGGGATGTTCATGGCATGACTTTTCTGGCACGGCCTTGTGTATGTGTCATGTATAGAGAGCCGAGGAAGGATGAAATTCTGGCAATTCTTCTCACTTCAACTCCAGATCAGCTTCTTAAACCCATATCCCAGGCTCTCTATGTACCCCGTACTCCTCTTCGCCTCCGCAACACTGATGATGTCCTTCTCCTGCACTTCTGGCGGTTTCTCTGTTTCAATATGCTGGAATCCTCTGTCTTTTGCAAAAGCCGCACTCAAGGTCTTCTGAATCTCATCAGTGATGTGCTTCACGATCTCCTGCTCACTCATGGAAGACAAGTGGTCTGTGTCGTCCTTCGCTGCCACAGCTTTCGGCGATAAAGCTTTAAAGGCTAGCGTCCGGATCGTGTCGCCTGCTGTGGACTTGTCGTCTTTCTTGGATCTGTTGGTGGAATCGTGACTCTCATCTTTATCGTCTATTCCCTCTTCTATCTGTGCACCGGCAGCGACGGACAAGCTACGAGTATTCCTTCGGACAGCCGTTCGTCCTTTGGAGCTGTATCGCAGAGCGAAGCCAGTATTCCTTGCCTCGTCTAGATGTGTTCCGTCAAGTGCGCTCGTGATATATGCGCCTCGCAAGATCGCTTGCACATCGAGCAAGTCTACGCGCTCAAAGCTGCCGATTTTCTCGGTGTCCCAGTCAAAGCGGCAGAAGTATAACGCTTTGCCAGTCAAGAGCAGAACACACTCCTCAAAGGGTAAGCTTCTTAGCGTGTCACTCATCCTCGGACAGCTGAGAGTCCATCCCGCTTTCAGCTCCTCCTGTGGATCTTCCAGCACGATCTTGATGCATGTATCGATCGCATTCTGCCGAATGTGGCTCATGTCAAGAGCATAGTCCTGGCTCGCCATATCTGTCTCGAAGTCGTCAAAGACTGACGGCCCGGCGTTACCGAGGTAGTAGTCGATGTTGATCTGGAGGAAGTAGTCGCCAAAGATGTTGTTGTAGTACCGGTTGATGGTCAAACTGAAGTCTGAAAGTGCTCCCGTCCAGTTCCTCTTCCGTGTCCTGGTGAAGTCGCCTTTCAGTGCTGACGTACCGGCATATTGCTTTGAGATAGCGTCGCCGTTATCAGCCCAAAGTGTGTTGAACCACTGAGTCTTCGGGTCGGTCTTCAAGTCGATGCTGAGTCCTAGCTCCGCAAGTTGTTGCCGAAGCGCCCAGCCAGCAACCGCACACTGCGTCACGTTCGTGCGGTCGAGGCAGTCCATGCAGTTGGTCCGCAGTATGCCGGTCTGCTGGCGTACGTTGCGGTCGTTCTGCTTCACAAGCCACCCGAAAGAGTTCAATTGGCCCTGTAGCGAATCCAAAAGCATCTGAATATTTTCAAATTTCATCCCCTTACAAGCACCATGAAAGTCGAACCATTTGAAGTCAATCTGGTTGCCGTTGACTCCTCCATGCTCATTGAGCAATGCAGCTTGCTTCTCGTACACTTCACCAATACGAACCTCTGTGCCATGCTTGTCGATCAGTGAGGCACATTGTACGCTTCCGTATCGCTTGTCGACTGCCTCAAAATGCTTCCTGAATGCAGCTTGATTCGTTGCCTCAGAACCAAACATGACAGGCAAAGGCTTGAAGCTGTACGGGCTCTGCGAGAAGAACAGAGGGATGGAGCCTCGTGTCTGTAGGAGTGAAAACGCCTTTTCTGAGTCATCCCATGATTGAGATGACAAGATCTGCTCCGTCTCGACATTATTGGCCACGTTACCATCATCATCGATGCCGCGGCGGAGGTATCGTAGACCAGCACGCTTGACTGATCTCCGTGAGATGATTGTCAGTAAAAGATCGTGCTTCGTGCTTCCGGAACCTTGGTCAGCATCTTTCTTCGTGTTCTGCAGTCCGACGACCTTAGTAGCATCGTGTGCAGCTTCAGCCACGATGTCGCTATCTATGCCGACTGTGTGCTCGATCGAGAAAGCACGCTGTCCTACGAAACCTTGCAGTAGCGGTAGTACGAGCGAGTCGTGGCCAGCGTCTACAAACGGCTTCGTAAGATGACGATTCCAGAAGAAGAGTGGGTCGAACCGCTTCCATAAGGGCACGTTCAATGTGATGTGGCTACGTTGCGCCAGACTGTTCGATAGATCGTGATCATACGAGAAGTAAAAACCGCTGAAGGCGAAGTAAAGTCTGGCGCTCCTCAAGATTCGTGGTGTCAGATGTTCGATGGTAGTCTGCCGTCTCGGTCTGTTCGAAGTATCCGTCCCTTCCGTCTCGTCCTTTCTGGCATCTTTCTGTTGCTTCCCTTCAGCACTTTGGCCTGCTGGTAGAGCCTGTATCATCTGATCCTGCTGCTCTTTTGTCAGATCGCCCTCGTTCTTTGCATCTGCCCAGCCTTGCTGCCTTGTGACCGCATCTTTGCTGCCATTCTTCGTGAACCACTTGCTGGCGAATCTGCCGTACTTTCCCTTGTCCTGGACAACATCTTTGACGAATGTAGTACTCTTCTGGAGAGCGCCTGGCGTGGGTGGCTCCAACGCCTTTGCCTCACTTGTTGGGTCCTCCTTCTGCGCGGTTGCAGGTGCGTCGTCGACATCGTCTACTGAGACGATCGAAGAGGCGTCGTCGTCGGAGTCTCCATCTTCCGTCTCTCCGGCTGTCGATTTGGCGGCTTTCTGCTGCAACAGTTTCTGTGCGGCAGCAATGGATTTCTGAGCCTCGTCGCGGCTCTTGAGTGGGATGAGTGTCACATCTGTGATTCTGAAGATCGGTGTCTGTCGGATTTGAGCAACTTGTTCACGCTTGGTAATGGCAATGAGGTATGAGGAAGAAACGAGATTCAGCAGGCCTACGCTTGCTTTCAGCATATGGTATCGAGATCATGCTGGATGAATGCTTCTACCAACGATGCCATGGACTTCTAGTCCACTGTCCGTGTCATCGTCTTTCTTCGATACTGTGGTGATCTTGTTACTGCCATATCCCACTTGGATGCCGCCAGCATCGACCGACGAAGCTCGCTGGCCTGCAGGTTGCAAGAAGAGGCCGTCTGCTGCTGCGAATATGAGGAGCTTCCGTGCGAGGCCAGGCATCTTGAAGCTGTGTAAATGCTCTACAACTTGTTGAAGTCGTTCATGCGGCAAGTTCATGATCCACGCAACGCACGGGACCAAGTTGTTCGATCACAAGGCATGAGAATACGTCATGGAAGATGCGCTCAACGCTGTTAAGACCATCGCAAGAGGGGTCCGGAGATTGAGACAGTGCGGTACATGTATTTTCACTCACCCGTGATCGAAGGCCTCTGTACACCAATGTATCTGTACACGACATATCGATACAGTTCCTTCCGTTAGTCCGTCTACCTCTGCCATTGCAACCTTCCATTCTCTTGCTGCGGCGCTTTTCTCGTTAAAATCTCATCGACCTTCTCCTTCACACCCTGCTTGCCGTTCGTCTGGTTAACAAAATGTTCCACGATCTGTTCCCGACTCTTTTCCTGCCCGACCTGCGTTCTGACACTGTTCTCTGAGGGCAGCCCGATCCATGCGTGTGGGTATGCCTTGTAGTCCTCACCGCTGGAGCCGGATTCTTTCGTCAAGAGCTCAAAGTCTGTACGGTGGTTGAAGAAGCTGGCTACATCTTCTTCCGAGACTTCTTCGAGAGTGGCTGGTGTCCAATTTGGAGTGCGCTTAGGCTTGTCGACAAGAAGAGCTGTCACGCCTTCGACGAAGTCGGGATGCTCCATGAAGCGAGAGGCGATTGCATGTTCCTTTCTGAAAGTCTCGGCCATGCTCCACTGATTGCCCTCACGGAGTTGGCGAAGAGTGACCTTAACAGATGTGGGCGACCGCTGGAGGATGGTCTTGCGTGTCTTGGCTGCCCATTCGATAATCTCTGGATGCGCCGGCTTCGTTGGGACCATCTCTTCCAAACCTTGGAGAGCCTTTAAGATCTGGCCAATGTCATCGTAGGCGGGCTGGAAGGCGTAGTCAATAGCTGCGCGGATGTTGCCTCCGACCGGTGCGCCAATCGGCTGGTCATGTGGGAGGCCAGTCACGAATTCTTCAATAGTCCGGTTGATGATGCGATTGCGGTGCTGAAGGTCGTCGTAGTCCTTGAACTCGAGCTCCGCAAGACGTGCCTCCAGATCGGGGAGTGACGAGGAGTGGATGTAATGAGTCGCGATGCCGGCATAGAAGACGTTGACTCCCTTGATCTGCTCGGAAGTCAAGGCGCAATACGTGCCTAGCTCGCCGTCCATGCGTGGGAGGAAGAAAGATGCGCCAACATCTGGAAAGAAGCCGATCGTGGTTTCAGGCATCGCGAAGACGGTATTCTCGGTGGCTATCCGGAAAGGCGCGTGCAGCGACAGACCGACACCTCCACCCATGGTGATGCCGTCGACGAAGGCAACGTATGGCTTCCGGTAGGTTGAAATCAGGTGGTCCAACTTGTATTCCAGGGCGAAGTAATCTTTGCTCTCCTGCTGGCCTTCTGTGCCTTCCTTGTTCCTCTGAGCCAGCCATGCAACATCTCCACCGGCACAAAAGGCTCGTCCTTCACCCTTGATGACGATGACATTGGCCAGATCGCTCTTGCTCCATTCTTGTAGTCTGGGAACAATCTTCCTCGCCATGCTTCCATTCAGCGAATTGAGCTTCTTCGGCCGGTTGAGAGTGATATTTCGTACACCACCTTGGTTGCCGAAGAGCACATCGTTGGCTTCGTCGCCGGGCAATTCTTCGATCTGCGAGTCGGAAGAGATCTATCACGGCTGTGGTCAGTCAGTTGCCTGTAGCCATCAGTGGACGAGTTGTAACTCACAGATCTGGCCGCGCTCTGCTGCATGGCCGGGCTCAAAATCTTTGCTCGAAGAGGCATCGTCGCAGGTCGAGCAGATGCAAAGCGTCTACAGCAGGTTTGCAGGAACATTGGAAAAGGATGTTGCAGGTGAAAGCTTCGAGATATGGGTCGTGGAGCTACTCAAGCTACCATTGGAGGCGAGGAACGCTCTGCAGACCTCGGCAGATGAAGGCGATGTTCAGAGATCGCTCCCGTATTTCGTGGATGGCTATATTTGTCGAATGCAATCGTGTCGACGATATATAGCAAGAAGGGTGGGGTTGTCTCTGTGCGGTAGTGTGCTGTGCTTCGGCAGTGGGAGGTGGAGTTGGCATCTCCTTGCAGCAATGGCGGGAGCTGAGATGTACCACGTCCGCAGCACGTGACTCTTGAAAATGTGCCCTGGCACTCGAGTTGCTGCAAGAAAGTCCATCTCGACCGTCGACCTCTTCCTCCCTGTCTGTTGTTTCCCTTGCCTTCGGCGCCGGTGCTCAGTGTACTTTCGTCAGTGTACACTATGTCTTTCGCTAGGACGTTCCTTCGCACCTCGCGTGCTCTGCGCACCGACTCGTCCAACCCGATCCAATGCGCCTTGAACACCAGGGGCCACAATCAACTCATCAACGCCACGCGCACATATGCCACAGCCTTTGAGCGCAGCAAGCCGCACGTCAACATTGGAACCATCGGTCACGTCGATCACGGAAAGGTGAGGTTGAGACATGGCACAGGCTGTGGCAACGAGGTACTGATCGATCGGTAATCGTAGACAACTCTCACAGCAGCCATCACCAAGCGGCAAGCAGAGAAGGGCTTCGCCAGCTTCCTCGAGTATGGCGCTATCGACAAGGCCCCCGAAGAGCGAAAGCGTGGTATCACAATCTCCACCGCCCACATCGAATACCAAACCGACAA
>KZ108327.1:0-80510 GCA_002116355.1 Dothistroma pini CBS 116487 | reverse complement strand
ACGCCGATTACATCAAGAACATGATTACTGGTGCTGCATCCATGGACGGTGCAATCATTGTCGTTGCCGCTAGCGATGGTCAGATGCCACAGACAAGAGAACATCTGCTCCTCGCACGACAGGTCGGTGTCAAGAGAATCGTCGTCTTCGTCAACAAAGTCGATGCGATCGAGGACAAGGAGATGTTGGAGCTCGTCGAGATGGAGATGAGGGAGCTGCTTTCATCCTACGGCTTCGAGGGGGACGACACTCCCATCGTCATGGGCTCCGCGCTCTGCGCACTCGAGGGCCGCCAGAACGACATTGGTACGGAGAAGATCGATGAGCTCCTTAACAACGTGGACGAGTGGATCCCGACCCCGGAGCGTGAAATGGACAAGCCCTTCTTGATGTCCGTCGAGGACGTCTTCTCCATCCCAGGACGTGGCACAGTCGCATCCGGCCGTGTGGAGCGTGGCGTACTAAAGAAGGATTCCGAAGTCGAGCTCGTTGGCAAGAACAACGCACCCATCAAGACTAAGGTTACCGACATCGAGACCTTCAAGAAGTCCTGCGACGAGTCCCGCGCCGGTGACAACTCCGGCCTACTCCTCCGTGGTGTCAAGCGTGACGATGTCCTCCGTGGGATGGTCATTGCTCAGCCAGGCACTACCAAGGCACACAAGAAGTTCTTGACTTCGCTGTACGTTCTCACAAAAGAAGAGGGTGGCCGTCACACCGGTTTCGCCAACAACTACAAGCCACAGCTTTTCCTGCGAACTGCTGATGAGTCTGCGGCACTTACATGGCCAGAGGACAGCGAGGGCGCCAAGGAAGGCAAGTTGGTCATGCCAGGTGACAACGTTGAGATGGTTTGCGAGATTCACAAGCCACTCGCCATCGAGCAGGGACAGCGCTTTAACGTGCGCGAGGGTGGCCGAACCGTTGCTACCGGTCTTATTACCCGCATCCTCGCATAGGCGATCAATTGCGCGTAAAGTGGAGGTCTGCGGCGGAAGACGATCAAGAAAGACGAGTCACGTCTCCACGACAGCACCTGGCCAATGTGACATGAATTGTACAGCACTGGCTGCCGTAGTACAGCCTCTTCAGCTTCGACGACTGTAATTTGCTGTAACTTTTACATTGCGACTTAGGCGCTCAAGGAAGATGAGGCACAACGGAAGTAGAGGAATGAACGACGGAAAGCAATGCATAGCCAGGGCGTTGTGGAACAAGATGAGGAAGAAAGGACTTTGTAACTCTAGCATAACTTTTGTGATACCACCAAAAGCCGATCCCAGCTCTTCAAAACTGCATTAATGTCCACCTGCCAATAGTAAATTACAGGTGCTCTCTACTTCTTGCTAGCGTGTTGTCTAGCATACTCATTCAGCACAATCCCCGCTGCGACCTGTACATTCAAACTCCTCGTGATGCCCACCTGCCTAATCTCAACCAACACATCACATTCTCCCAATACCACAGCCGGGATTCCTTCCCTCTCGCTTCCAAGAACGAGGATACACTTCTCCGGCAGCACACACTCCTTCTCCCCCAAAATCACACTCCTATTCGTCTGCTCGATCCCCACCACCTTATATCCCTCCTCCCTCTTCTTCTTCGCCAAGAAGGCAGCGAGGTCCTGAGCTGGCAGCGGTAAGATAGGGAAGTGTAGATGTGAAGAGACGGAGGTGGAGGTGAAGTCTTTGTTAGAAAGAGTGTGGGTCGAGGAGATGTAGAGTGTTCCCGCGCCGAAGATCTCGGATACTCGAGAGAGGCCGCCAAGATTGTATGGATTGTCGACGAGGGAGGCGATGACAAGGAGGTCTTTGTGGCGGGTCCGGTTAGAGGCGAGGTAGGCGGCGCCTTTGGTTTGGAGGGCGGTTGTGGAGGGGGAGGTGGAGGTGAGGACGTTGGTGATGGTGGTGATATTTTGGGAGATCTTGTCGTTATTGGACTTGGGAAGTTTGGGCTCGGTGGTTTGAGTGTTGGGAGTCTGGTGCGAGGACATGGCTTCACCGAGCGGCATGCATGAGGGCGGAAGGGAGGCAAGGTCCTTGGCGTATAAAGCGACAAAGTCTCCGCGGCTTGTCTGTGGCTGCTCTACGTGATCAAGCTCGTACCACGGTCCCTCAACAAGATGGGTTAAAGTGTGATCCTTGATTGGATCCAGCTTATCGATTTGACGTTCGACCGGTGGGTCGCCGAAACGTTCGAGGCTGCGGATGAAATCGTCGAGCTCTGTGAGCGCAGTGTTGCTGATGATAGTTGTCCAATTCCTTTCCTTCGCGAGTTCCATCAGGTTCGGAACCGACCATTGCGCCTCGTGCCGGATGACGACCTTCGAAGATGCCGCCATTGGCACAAATAGTGTAGCAAGATCGAACGCAAATGCTTCCGTTGAGCCTTCAGTCTTGGCCAGCGTGACGCCTAGCTTCATCAAAGATGCCAAGAACTTGGGATTCGAATGGTGATCCCTCGTGCGTAACTCGTCCAAGATGCCACTTTGCAGCTCCGGATGGTGAATGTATGCGCGAGCGATCATCCACTCCAGCAGGTAGCGATATCTTGGAAGCGGCTCAACCGATAGATTGTGATACAAGTCCTTCACGACGACCCTCGCCTCCTCCTGGCCCACTTGTGGTAGGTATTGTTCGAGCGCAAGAAGCAGCACTTGAAGTTGCAAGGTTGTCTTCCAGGGACTCACGCTCGGGGCAGGGACCTTCTGAGTTGTCCATCGCTGTAGGACAGTATCGACTACATGCTTGACTTGTCGCTGGTCCACCGCACCAATTCGACTCATCAGGTCCAGCAGAGCAGCAAATCCGTGGCTTTCGCGACGTCCAAAGTAGAAGCTGTGGTCGAACCTGGACATTTTTGCATCAAGGCCTCGCAGGAGTGGTATGATGGCGTCCTCTA
The DNA here is from genome assembly GCA_002116355.1 of Dothistroma pini CBS 116487. NCBI lineage: Eukaryota > Fungi > Ascomycota > Dothideomycetes > Mycosphaerellales > Mycosphaerellaceae > Dothistroma > Dothistroma pini. The sequence goes on along the minus strand of KZ108327.1, from coordinate 77,609 downwards.
AACGAGCATCTATCGTGAGGCCCGGCGGATGCTCTGCAAGGCTAACAATAGCCTGCTCAAGTTTGAGTATCGTCGCAGACTCTGGTACCTGCAGAGCCACAGCACGAATTGCAGTGACAACCGGTGCCAGAAGGTACGCCCTCTTCTGTGCAAGTTCGAGTAAGCTTTGAATTTTCTCGGTCAATACGATATCAAGATCACTGCTCGATGCCGACTCGACTAAAGCCACTTTCACCAGGTGTCGATGCGGCACCAGCATTGGCAAGACGGTAAGAAGGGACAGTGGATACTCCAGATAGTCTGCGCTCTCGAACACATTCTCAACCACTTCTTTCAATTGCAAAGCGTCGATAGGCTTATTAGCATCTTCGAGCTCTGCGACTGTGTTCACAACCTTCTGAATTGCTTTGCTCTCGTCCTTGTCCCGATTGGATCGCTCCACGGCCATAGAAGCAATGTTGCCGTGGATGTGAGCAGATGCATGCAGCGGTAGCTGTACCGATCTCTCGAGCAATTCTTGCCATTTCCGTGCGGAAAGGGCTACCGTCTCACTGGCACTTGACTCGCCATTTCGTTGTATATAGAGATGACTGAGATTCCAAGAAGTGGCCAAGATGTAGTCTCGCGAGACCTCTGGTAGTCCGGCGCAGGTAGGAATTCTCGCGATGCTATCCAGCTGTGAGCTGCTCAGTATGAGACTGTCACTAGCTATGTACGCTTGTCGTATACCTTCGACCAGATATGCGATAGCGTAAGCGAAGTTGTTGGCTTGCCGCGAAAGTACACTGTCTAGTATGGCACCGACAACACCGTTTGCAACAGCTGGAGTGCTCCGTAACAGCTCTGCAATGTAGCAAGCCAGTCTGTCACCGTGCTCGCAGCACCCATGATCACCTTCCCTGTGCAATGTTGAAGTAAACATATGTCCACCTGTGACCCATGGGAGGAAAGCGTGTCGGAAGAAGTCAAGATAGACATCGATGTCATCGATTCGGGGCTTCGATGTCATGATCCAAGTACCAATGTACTTGCGATTAGACTCCTGGAGTTTGGGGTTGCACGCACAAAAGAGCAAGGTATATAACCATACTGGTCTGACCAGGGACTGTGACGAGGCGAGAAAGTCCAGGTCGGCCTCATACTCCATCACTTGATTCAGGTACCGACCGAGGACTATGGTCTCGAATAGATTGGAAAAGCGAGCGTATTGGTCTGCCACTGCAGTAGGAGCTGTGAACATGTCAGCTTCGACGGGTTGTCATCACTTACCTGCCAGTGCGCAGGGTTCGATGGACATCGCTCGGTATGGCCGCCTTCAAGGCATAAGCAAGAGCATACACGTTCAGCGATGCGGAGAGAACGTACCCGGCACAGTCTTGCTATCACTGGCGATGGCGGATGTCAAGGTTGGGTCTTGAACGCATGCCGCGACAGATACTTTCAGAATCTGCAGAGAAGCCTTGCGCCGCTCGGAGTCGCCGTGTCGAAGACCATCTACAATCAGATCCCAGTACTGCTGATCTGCGAGCATGATGGTATGAATCTCTGGATTTGACAATACCCAGCGTAGCCAGAGCGAAAAGCCGATGGTCTTATACGCAACGTCTGAGAAGTGAACGAGATTTCGAATGCAATCCCACAGGCGTCTTTGATCGTCCTTCGACAGCCCCTTGGCCGATTCAAGGAGAGAAGAGATTGTCCCCTGCGCTGCGGAGCAGAGATTCTGGTCCGTGGCTCCGATCAGGACGCAGCATGATTCAAGAAGACTTCGGAACTCGATATTGGAGAGACCGGCAAGGCCCGTTCGATTGAGGAACTCCAAGCTCTGAGCAGCCCTTTCGACTGCTACTACCATCGACCCGTCACTCTTTCGGGAGACGCCGTTCGTTTGGCTTTTTGCGTCGGGAGCATGGGTCGAGACAGCCATCCACTTGTCACGTGGACCGCGAATTTCTGCAACAATGCCATACACATCGTTGACTGACCTGGAGCGGATCTGTTGCAGCAGCACCGGATGGTCGTCGCAGACTATGGCCACTTGATCATGCTGTCCATTCTCGATCAGTCTTTGCAGATGTGACAGCAGCACGCTATGGGCCGTATCGTCGGGGTGCAGACCGAGCAGAGTAGCAGCCAACTCGACATCGACTCTACCGCTCTCATCACCCAGAGACGCTGCTACCCGCTGCACCAACTGAGAACGTTCGTCGTCTTTGACGCGTTCAAGGAGCAGACGAGCTGTGCTGCTCCGTAAAGCGGTCATGTAGGAGAAGCTCGAGGCAGCGTACCCAGGGCCCGGCAAGAATGATGGCGGCGACCTGCACAGGATCCTGGAAGCGGCTCTCATGAATGGTCAGCGGACGGCATTACAGAAGGAAGGTGGTCGTGGTCGTGGTCGTGGTCGTGGTCGTTCTTGCTTGCCGATGGAAAGTCGCGTCTGGGATGATGGGATCCTTGTCTAGCGTGAAGAGATCCGAAACCTTATCTTGGAAACAGCCGCAACGTCGTCATCGAGGTCATGTTTCGTGCACATGTGGTTGTAACAACAGGAAGCGGATCGCGTGGCCATCTCCAACATTGAACATTATCGTGGGTGCTGCTCTTTTCCCACATCAGCGCTTCTGTTCTGTCGAGGCCAACCGACATGGCAGCAGACGGTGGAAATAGGAAGCATCAAGGCCGGGGAAGGACTCAAGATGAAAGAGAACCGCTATTGGGCAACCAACGAGAAGGTGCTCTTGATGCCGGTGAGGGAGGCGACAGTCGAGAACTGCTTCAATTCAGCGACGATGACGAGGAGAACCCGAGAAATTGGCCGCACTCAACGAAGATGTTGAACGTTGCGGTGATTGCAGCCATGGCTATCCTCTCGCCACTGGCTTCATCGATGTTTACACCAGGGATTGATCAGATAGCGGATGGCCTGGATACCAATACCGACATGGTAATCGCCTGCACGACGGGATTCGTGGTCATGCTTGGAATCGGTCCATTGATACTGGTAGGCGATGTGTAACCCTCGTCGAAGATATGTGTGTTGACTTGACTTTCAGGCACCTCTCAGTGAGACATTCGGCCGCCGCATCATGTATCTGATATGCTTTGGCGTGTTTGCCATTCTGCAGATACCTTCTGCCTTGGGCCCAAACATCGCCACGCTGATCAGCATGAGGACATTATCTGGGTTCTTCGGGTCTGTCGGCATTGCAAACGGTGGAGGCTCACTCAGCGACATGTTCGTCCCAGAGCAACGTGCCGGAGTCTTTGGCTGGTACTTACTCGGGCCATTGTTAGGGCCAACCCTCGGTCCGCTGTTCGGAGGCCTCATTGTTCAGAGACTGGACTGGCGATGGATATTCTGGATTCTGACCATCGTCTGCATTATCAACGTTACAGCAGCGTACTTTTTCCTCAAAGAGACATATTCTCCCACGATTCTTGCAAGGCGAAGAGCTCGACGAGAAAGCGAGGAGCACACGTCGAACAAGTACCGCTTGGAAGGCGAAGATACACGCCCTCTTCGCATCAAGCTGCGATACTCCTTGACACGACCGCTTCGGATCTTGATGCAGCCGATAGTGTTCACTATGAGCGTTTATCAGGCGATACTTTTCGGCACCACCTACAGTATATACACTAACATGCAGCCCATCTTTCAAGGCGAATACGGCTTCGATACAGAACAAGTCGGGTTGCTTTACCTGGGACCTGGACTCGGATTTCTATTTGCGGTCTGGTTCTTGGTGCCACGCATTGACACAATCTACAAACGTCTCAAGGCGCGCAACGATGGCAAAGCCTACCCAGAGTACCGCTTGCCTTTGGCGAACATCGGTGCAGTTTTTATACCAGTGTCGCTCTTCTGGTTTGCCTGGACAGTCCAGACGCACAAGCCTTGGTACGTTCCTATCATCGCAACATTCTTCTATGGAATTGGACAGGTCAGTATCCTCAATTGTACTACGAACTACTACATTGACTGCTTCGAAACGTATGCGGCGAGTGCCATTGCTGCCGGTGCTGTCTTCAGAAGTGTCGTAGGTGGAGTAGTGCCATTATTCGCACCTGGCATCTTCGATAGCTTGGGCTACGGCTGGGGAATATCAGTATTTGGCTTGCTATCGGTTGCAATAGCGCCGGCGCCTCTGATCTTCTATTTCTATGGCGGATTGGTTAGGGAGAAGTTTTGGATCGACCTGTAGATATCGACAGAAGAATGCGACATCCGAGGTCATCATGAGACGTAATCTGATGTTTCCCATCATGGAATCGTCCAGCTGTAGACATGAAGACATCGTCGCCGTCCCTGATGCATTAGGCAAGTGTATTTTCACAAGCCATGTCTGGAAGTGGGGCAAGCTTGACTCGACCTAAACTTTTGGAACTTGACCTTTTGTACTCAAACTTCAACATCCAATGGACGAATCATACGCACTCAAATCATGCTCCCAAAATCAGAGGCGCCAGTCAATGGCGACGCAACGCCGAACCAACAAGAGGCGGCAGGATCTGAACAAGCAGTCGCTGGCGATGCGCAACCTTCAAACAGCGGCACACCCACGCCGGCAGCATCTGGCAGCACTCCCGCACCAGGACGTCCCGCATCGGCGTCGCGGCCGTCATCTGCAGCAAGAGGTAGAGGTGGCATAACGCCAAAGCCAAAATTCGTGGGACGAAGATCGCAAACCGCACGCCAAGAGCTCGAGCAAGCAGAAGCGAAGAAGAAGGTGGCAGAAGCTGCGGCAGCTGCTGAAGAGGCAAAAAGGAGTGCACGCGAAGCAAAGCGATTTGGTTATGGCAGGGGAGGCGGCGATCGTGCTCGTGATGGAAGAGGCAGAGGGCGAGGAAGAGGAGGTCATATGGCTGACTCAAATCGGCAAAGAGAAGAGGCTGTACCCAGCGGACCTTTCAGTGGTGGCCAGGCTGCGCATGATGCTGGTTCTCGACGCTATGGTTCCTCTGGTGGAGGGGGAGGCGGCGGTTCAGGCCCATTTAGCGGTGGAGGAGGTGGAGGATCTGGTAGTCGGTCCGGGTACAGCGGTGGAGGACGATCTGGTAGAGGAGGTGGAGGTGGCTCAGGAATCAAGTCGGAACCCAGAATGGATTCGAGCGCGGGCGGCATGCGCATCAAGGCAGAAGACGGGGGTTACATCTCCAGTGACGATGACGAAGCCGTCGCGAAACAGCAAGGACCAAAGGCAAACATCGATCAGCTGCAGGTCATCGACCTCGAAGAAGAGGAGAATCAGAACGCCATGGTGCCTGTGCGTCTGTCTCGAGTCCCGCACAAAGACAGAACGGTTGGGCTAAGCGCCGAAGACGAAGGACTATTCGATAGCAGCGACCAGGCCGATGGAGCTGACGACAAGAAGAAAGGAAAGCAGAGAGCAAAGGATGTCGTCGTTACAGGTTCTACTCAGAAGTCACGGCGACCCACTGCGTACAGCTCGTCGGACACGGATGGCGAAACGCAGATCAAAGAAGAACCTACGGACGATGAACTACCGATCAGGCCTGCTACGCCAGAACCTGTCCTATCTAATGAGCAAATATCTCACAGCCCGGTGTCGTCGCCTGAGAGCAGAAGAAAAGCCAAGGAAAGGCTACGATTGAGTGCTGATGAATCCCGTCAGGACAATGACGACTTCGTCTCCGCTCCTGCGCCACGATTCCAAACACAAGCCGAGAAAGACGAATGGGAACGATTGCAAGACGATATGAGGCAGCTCCGCAAAGAGCTCGGTGCTCTTGTTCCACCATCGGCACTGATACCTCCAGATGCTGACGGCGACACGGCAATGCCAGAAAGCACTCCAGCCATGGAGAAAGCGAAGCAAATCCAAGCGGAACGAGAACAGCACGTCTATTTATTCCAATTCCCGCCTATGCTGCCCAGCTTGAAGCCGGTACTCGTGAAGCCAGACCCAGAAACTACTGAAGAGGCCCAACCTGGTGGAGGACCAATGGAAGTGGACCAGGAACCGGTGGAAATCAAAGACGACGACACCGCATACGCTCAACCACAGCTTCCATCAGGCTCAGTCGGCAAGTTACGAATACACAAATCTGGCAAGGCGACTTTAGACTGGGGTGGCACACCATTGGTCGTAGCCAAAGGCGCGGACGCTACGTTCTTGCAGAACGTGATGATCGGAGAACTCCCGGAGGTGAAGCCGCCGAAGGACGCCAAAGATCCCCCTGTCGACACTCGTGATCTGAGCGCCAGAGGCTTGGGTATGGGTCAGATCAGAGGCAAGTTCGTAGTGACGCCTAATTGGGATGAGATTCTGAAATAGTGATACGATTTTCGGGAGAACGTATGAACTTTAGCGAGGCGTCCCGGTGGCGTGCATACTCAGATACCCAGGTACTGTTCTATGGAAGTAGTGCTGATGGTCTCAGCATTTGTACAATTGAGACGCAAAAGTCCTTCTCACAGGTGACTCACTGGACAGAGCCCTGGGCGCGTGTCAGCAGTTCTGACTTCATGATCTTTCCAGTCGCGTTTAAAGTGGGAAAGTCGTCAAATCCAGCTGCTTGAGAGTCACCACTGGTCCGAGAGCGCGGTCTTTTTCGAACATCCGCAGGACTTCCTCCCGGATGCCGTCCTCGGTCTTGCTGTTCAAGTCCTGCACGACCACGAGAGGCTCTTGGCCAAGGTTAGGATGAGGATACGCGAGAACTGAGGATGTAGCGCCCGTGAAAGTCGAGATACAGCTCTCCAGCGCCGCTTGAGTGATCGATACACCAGCACGCCGCTGGAGACGTTGGAAGCTCTGTGTCATTCCAGCCAGTAATCCGCGATACTGTCACTCGCGCGTCGTCGCCCGTGCCGGAGGGATGGGCTCCATCGACTTGGCCTGGTCATGCATTGGTCCCTCAGCATGACAGGAAGCTATCCTCTATGTTCTGTGAGACTGCGATGGTAGCTTAGAGGCAGACCATAGCTTGCGCGGTGCTAAAGGGACAAGCCGGTATGTGCAATGAAAAGGCTGTGCGAGCCGACCTTGCATGCGGCTGAGGGTGGTGGATCTTGAAGCAAATCGGGGCTTGTTGGTGCTTCTCGGTAGGTCGCTTCGTAGCCTAAGAAGTACGGAGCCCACTGGGAGTACTGCACCCTGCGCAGTCTGGGTGCATTCAATCTTCGAAACTCTCGGCGCGTGGTAAGTGGACTACGCTGTCGAGCTCGAGATCAAGCTGCAGGGTCACAGCCTCGATAACGAGGAACTATGTATCTGATCCGTCGACAGCAAGATGTGACAATTTTGCAAGACTGGTTTGAATCTACCGCACGTGCGGTCGTTAACCTATCAAGCAATGGTCAGTAATGCCACTAAGCTAGATTGTTATGCTGATTAAAGGATGGGTTCTTGCTCAGTAGGTTTGCGTATAGGTTGCTTCCTCAGTCTCCATTCACGTGGATATAGGACAGCTCCAATATGTAAAGAATCATCCTTGAAGAGGTGTGTAGATTGATCTTACTCACCTGTGGAACAGTAGGTCCATGCGAGTCCCGTGAGAAGTCGCGGCCCGCGATCAGATCAGATTGGTGAAGAATAGCTGTTCGACGTAGCAACTCAGGTCTCTTTATCGTCGCCGAATGCCAGTTTGACAGGCTTCGCCTTCTTCTTGACCTTCTTAGCAACTTTCGTGGTGGAAGCCTGATCGCCTTTCGACTCCTCTGCGGCACCTTCATCATCGCCAATGGCCTTGCCTAATTTGCGCTTCTTCTGAGCAGTGCCGTCAGTCAACTTTTGATCCGTTCGATGGATGCTTGTTGCAGTCATTGACACTGACTGCTCCTCGGCTGGCAGCGCACCAGAAACCTTCGGCTCTGCGTCGGGATCAATGTCGCCAGTCACTCCAGGAGCATCATCTTTGGGGGCGGTCTCGGCAGTGAGTTTCTCGACTTCGGCTTTGGACATGGTCTCGCCACGGTCGTCCACTATTGTTGGTCCATCATCCTCGTTGGTGTCTTTCGCCTTTTTAGGTCTGGCGATAGCCCTCTCATGCCGGTCCGTGTCGCCACGGCCAGCATTCCGGTCATGAAGACGCTGCAGGAAAGGCGGTAGAGAATAGTCGTAGCTCAAGTCTCTCGACTTGATCTTGTCAGACATTGCCAGTGATATCGACGTGCAAGGAGTGGAAGGTAAGTTTTGCATGGAAGGAAACGCGAAATCACGCTCAACGCGGGCGCGGGTAAACCCTTGTTCTTTGCTTGGCAGGTGCAGTCCACCTGGAATTTGGGCGACGGACGTCTCGAAAACTGCAAGTACGACCCATACGGACACTCCGCGACAGCACGACAAGAACCACCACTTTCGATAAATCCTCCGAAAGACTACCGCAATCATGTCGCATGAGGTATAACGAGCCCGAGATCATAGAGGTAGTGGGAACAAACTAATGGACCGCAGAGTGTCTGGTACTCGCGCCCACGCAGCTACGGAAAGGGAGCACGCGAATGGTATGTCCACATTTGCGAAACATCAAGAGCATGGTGAAGGATGCGGAGACAACATACTGACGGTCTGGTAGCCGTGTCTGCACCCACAAGGCTGGTCTTATCCGCAAGTACGGACTCAACATCTGCCGTCAATGCTTCCGTGAGAAGTCGAGTGACATCGGTTTCACCAAGGTACGCCTCTTCTGGATGATGTGGCATATGTCGGGGTACTCACGAGATGCAGCACCGGTAGATACGCGTTCGATGGTCTGGCGATGGAGAATAACAAGGCTGCATGTGGCAGCCGGCACGAGGCATAACCAGGAACTGGAGTTGAAGGACGGTGATTGCTGAAGCGAAAAGCTACGAGATGGGACGCAAGTTCGAGATGCGCAGCTGCAAATGATATGAAGTCGAACCTCCCCATCAAGGTTGACCATCACGTTCCGACACAATCCTTGCCCATTCTCAGTACCAAGCCTCTACTTCACGACTCCAGCGGCTTGAGGGTAGGGGGCGCCTTTGTCATGATCTGTTCAAGTCAGACGTTGTGCTCGAAATACCTGCACTGCGGTGCACTCTTTGTGAAGTGCTTTTCGTGCAATGTGCACCTCGTCGCGCTGTCTCCTCGGTGCAATGGCTCATACGTTCAATGTCGGGTTGAACTTCGCGTGGCATGCATACTAGAGCCACTCGCCAACTATGTTCCTCTGTCGACAGACGTTGTGTTCGTCTACCGCCTGCTTTGACTCCCGACCTCAGGTTTTTGCAGTCCTGCCACGGGTTCCCCCACGGCACAGTGAAGTCGATTCCCAACATATAGCACCATGCAGGACAGCAGACGATGCTGTCGAGACATCGCTCTGCATAGTACATATGCACACTGATATTGCACTCTCTGTCCTGGACAAACCTCGAAAGAGACACATAAGGTAGCTAAGTGAGACGGTGAAGATCACGGGCTTCTCAAAGCGAGCAAAGGTGGGAACATTGACAACGCATCGTGTCTTGCATCAGTATCGGAGTAAAGCTGGAGCCTCTTTGCAGAAGCGCACAGTGTCCTTGCAAGCGCTTCCTGCAGAAGAGCTGCAACCACTCGTGGCAGTCGGACCGCAGCTGAAATTGCTTGGACGAAGATGTACACAATGATGCCATGGCTTGCAGATGCCCCATTGGCTTTCGAGGATTAAGACTACACATCAATTGTTCCCGGGGAAATATTGCCCGGTGGCAGCCAGCAGTTGATGAAGTCTGACTGGATTAGTCGATCGTCGGAACACCGCAGGAAGTAGCCATTTCAGAAACACCCTGTACCTTGCATGCAGCGCTTGTGAGGTTGGAATGATCGACAAACCCTCTGCAAGACAGAGCTGGGCAATGTTCAGCTTAAGACAGTGAGGTCGGTGAAACGTCAGGCCAGCGGGCCGGTGATCAATAACTGCCTCACCAGTTCACGGCGATGGTTCCTGAACGCGAGGTAGTCATCTCTGCAGCGGAGACAAAGTCATCGTCACCCTTGCCAGCAAATTTCCCTGGGACCTGACTCGGTAAAGAGCCTCAGGCAGAGAGCGTCAGCAGCAAGCCGTGAACTGGCGGCCCAATGGTCAACGTGTGCCTTGTGTGGCTCCTGTCCATGACCGAGGACTGTGCATGCGTGTAGGCTGAACTGTATGGACGATTGTTGCGTGAAGACATGGGGAGAGGAATATCCGACCCTAGCACTTGAACCAACAAGAGCGACGCCTGTGCGCGGCACTAACAGCGGTCCTCCCGCAAGTCGTCTCCTTCCGCCTCTCCAACGAACAGCAACAGCACCGTGACACCTGCTCTCCAATTCATATTACCGCCTTGCCAGGATACGATAGGACTTAGCTGAGCGTGCGCTCTCACCGCCGCACACCACCCATTGCGCCATCTACCGCGGCGCGCTTCCATTCTGAGGCTACAGTTGGTCGTGTCCGGCAAACCGTTTGCGGCGCAGCTGTCGCAAGCAAGCTCACGTAGCCCACGAACGCACCGGCTGGCTCCCAACCTCGCCGCATTGCACCACCAATTCCACCTCGCCTGACTCGCCCGCGCTGCGAGACCACACCTGAGAGCGTCGTCGCCCCGTGACGACTTGCGATGGCGGACGCGAACAATGCCGAATCGATCCAGTCCAAGATACAGATAGCCAGGAGGGACGCCGAGGCGCTCAAGGACCGCATCAAGGTGCGTGGCATGAAACAAGATACACACGCAGCAGAAAAGGTAATATGTAGCTGACAAGATCGTACAGCGTAAGAAGGATGAGCTCGCAGATACCACACGTAAGTCAATGCCTGCCTCTGTCGCCAAACATGCGGCCGAAAAGGACCGCATTGCGTCGACAATTACTCACAACCCCTCCTACAGTTCGCGATGTCGCGCGACAACGCACAGAACAGCTGCCCAGGTTAGCGATGAAGACCAAGCGGACCCTCAAAGGTCACTTGGCCAAGATTTACGCGATGCACTGGTCCACCGATCGAAGACATTTGGTGTCAGCGTCACAAGATGGCAAGCTGATCATCTGGGACGCCTACACGACCAATAAAGTACACGCCATTCCTCTTCGATCATCCTGGGTCATGACTTGCGCCTACTCGCCGAGCGGCAACTACGTTGCATGCGGAGGTCTGGACAACATCTGCTCTATTTACAACCTCTCCGCGAGAGAAGGACCAACCAGGGTCGCCCGTGAGCTTAGTGGACACTCTGGGTACCTCAGTTGCTGCCGTTTCATTAACGATAGGCGCATATTGACTTCTTCCGGAGACATGACTTGTGTACTCTGGGACATTGAGACTGGCCAAAAGATAACCGAATTCGCGGACCACCTCGGAGATGTGATGAGTCTGAGCATAAATCCACTGGATAACAACCAATTCGTATCTGGAGCGTGCGATGCCTTTGCGAAGCTGTGGGACATACGGCAGCAGAAGTGCGTACAGACATTCGCGGCGCACGACTCCGACATCAACGCCATTCAATTCTTCCCGAACGGCAATGCTTTTGGCACTGGTTCAGACGATGCATCATGCAGGCTTTTCGACATCCGCGCAGATCGTGAGCTTCAAGCATATACGGTACAGATCACTCTGCAGATCCTACTGTTAACCCTTATATGCTAATGTCGAACAGATTGGCGAGCCGGTATGCGGCATCACATCTGTCGCTTTCTCAGTATCAGGGCGCCTGCTCTTCGCTGGATACGATGATTTTGAATGCAAGGTGTGCCTTGTCTCCATAACTCCCAATTAAGCAACGCGTTCTGACTAAAAGCACAGGTCTGGGACGTTCTACGGGGTGAGCGAGTGGGTACTTTGCAAGGGCACGACAACCGTGTCAGCTGTCTCGGTGTCAGCAACGACGCCATGTCGCTCTGCACAGGATCTTGGGATTCCATGGTGAGTTTGGGCCCACCATTAGGAGGCATCTTGTGACAGCAGTCAATGGCCATTGTGCTAACCTCCGCTCGCAGCTCCGGATCTGGGCATGATCGACAAGCTCAAAGACATTGTGCAGACGCCCGAGAAGTCGGTAACGACAGAAAGCGGCGCGAAAAGTCGGTTGGCGTACACGTTCGCCTCTCGAGGAACATATGTCCGAGGGAAGTCTGCGCATTGCGAATCATCTTCACATCGACTTTCATGGCGCCAATGTACAATGCGAGTACAGACTCAGGGCTCATGCTTGCGGATGAGATATCCGGTCACCTTTTCAGCCTCGCGGGTTCTCAGGCACAAGACGCGTGATACTAACAACGTTCCTATCATCACCACGACCTCCCGGCCGGGATCATTTTTCATAATAAATGTGCTTGAGTACTCTTATGGGGGAATGCCGGGGCTGCAGGCTCCAAGGGAGAATCATCTTGCGACCGGTGGCATATTGGGAGGTGGGCTTCTCTTCTGTCCCAACTGGCTGCATGACCCGGCACAGTCAGAGGTTGTTCTAGTAGCTGTACCTGGTTACTCGAGCAAAGGATTCAAAAGCTGGGCTTTTATCACAGCGAAGTGTTGTTGTCGTAGTTTCAGGGATCCAGGTAGCGGGAGAATTGGAAGTATGATTTAAGTGTGGTATCGTATCACGCCCAAAGGCGATAACCTGTCACGGGTCACAGGCGAGGCGTAGCAAGTGCCGGAGGTGGCGGCAGCTATGTTCCTAGTGATGACGGGTGACAGGCTTAGGTTGTTTCGAGTTGGATCATCAAGCATCGTTTGCTAGAGCACTCGGAATGGGCCGCAGGACGAGGGCAAGCTCTTCCATCGGCTCCTTCGCCAGACAGCTTCAACTAGGTTCGCTCCGACAAAACGCCTCGCCTACCTACCCATGGTAGTGTCTGGCTGCTCCAACGGGTAACAGGCTTAGCATATTTTCTGAAACATTGGACCACACGTAGCCTGGTTCGCGAAAACGGGCGATGTCATGATGTTTCAGCGTTGCAGTTGACTCGCAGCCCAAGGGAAGAAACCCGGGCTTTTTGAGGACATCATCCGCTATGTTTAGCAGGCGCTCACAAAGTTTATACTGTGCCCATGCCTGCTGCACATATTCTACTCGTCGCTCTGCACGAAAGGCAAGATAGCAAGAGGTGCCTGACCACAGCAGACTTCCATCATCCCGAGTTGCAACAATGTCGGCGGCGCAAGATGAGTTCAACGAGCTCATGAGAGACAAGGAGCGTAAGATCGGACACCCAGAGGACGACTACGACGATGGAAGATCATTCCTGAACATTTCCGACGACGAAGGTGGTGCACCGGCGGCATCGGGACGACGAGTCGACCCAGATACAGAGGCTCCGCGAGCCAGCACCAGCAGCTTCCGAAGCACGATACCAACAAGACGATACGGCGCAAACACCGGCGTGAAGGGCGTGATATCAGATGCGCAAGACTTTCGTGATGCGCGACGCATTCAGCGAATGTCACTGCAGAATTCGACAAACATCTCCTATCAGACATATTCCCCGTCGCCAGATGGCAGAGCGCCTATCGAGAAGCTTGAAGAGGGAGCAGAGGATGATCTTGAGGATGATGGCGATTTCATGCATAAATGGAGGCAGGGACGGTTGAGAGAGATGCAGAACGGCACTCGCGATAGCAAGATGCATCTTGGGAGTGGCATGAATAGGAGGCTTTACGGCGGCTTGGCCACTGTTGATGGAGAAGGATATCTGGACGCGGTCGACAATTCAGGTCCTGCCACTGTTGTAGTGGTGTACATCTACGACGACTATGTGAGTACTGTCAACGCCTGGGATTAGGTACACTTGCTGACATTCATCAGTCGCATGTCAGTGATCTCTTCGAGAGATGTGTCCGAACACTGGCAAGCAAGCATCAAGACACTCGATTCGTCAAGCTCCACTACATGGATGCTGAGATGGAGCCTGCTGGTGTTCCGGCGATCATTGCATATCGAGGAGGCGACAAATTTGCAGCGCTTGTGCCCATACTCAATGAGCTTCCAGACGATGCCGATCTCAGCGCGTTGACGCTTGAGACGGTGATGCAGAGGTAGGGCCTGTCGACTCAGATTGGTTTGAGTAGTGAAATAGCTAACCTCATCTTTGACAGACATCAGATACTCTCATGAGTAGAAGACGACGAAATATGCACAGAAACGCCAACGGTGCATCACAACTAGGATACCCGAACACTAGCTCCGCCATGTTAACAGGAGCGTGAAACGAGCATTATTCACCTGTAGGATGATACTCGTATGCAGTCATAGATCTTCCAGACTAGGGTCATCAGGATAATAGCAACAGGACATTCGCTTTAACAGAGGAGCGCTGTGTGCAACAACGCATCTGGAGGAGAACGGTCCATCCGCGAGCAGACTGCGATTTATTATGGTGGCATACAACTGTACGGCAACTTTCCATGGCTTCGAGGAGAACAGCAATGACGGTCATAGCGGGACTGCGCTTGAATAGAGCTGCAATCGATGGAGAAAATGTTCAAAGATGTCATCCGGAGGTTTGACTGCGAGAAGGTTTCCGAGTGATATGAGATGTAAGCAACATCCTGGGCCTCGGCAAGGACATGAGTATGAGGAGATCGTACTCGTGTGAACATACGATCAGAGACTCCAGAGGGGAAAAGCCAAAGACTCCGCTGGCACATCAATGATTCCGAGGACAGTACTTGCGGTACCTATATTTGAGAACCCGAGCACTTGCTCCATTGCTTGATCGAGCTTGGCGTTGTTGGTGATGACCAGGGTCAAGCGAGGTCCTTGTGACGCTGCCTGTCCAACACGTGCCATTATCGTGAGAACAATTGCTTGCTACAGTGAGCTCTATAGAACGGGTGAAGTCATGAATACATGTACATGAAACAGATGCAATTGCCATCTTCGACTTGTGTGACACGAGCTCCACTTGGTGTACCATGTTCAGGCGTTCTTGGCAATTGAACCTGCCTGCCTCAATGCTTCACTTCTCATAACTGCGACGACACCACATAACGTCACGTCCTCGACTATCCAATATGTCGTTCTTTTTCGATAAGATGAAGGATGCCGTGGCGGGAGTCGGCGACAAGATCAAAGCGAACAGTCCACTGAAGCCGGTACACAGCCACGAGCACCAGTCCAACGAGTGCTCCGACAGTGATAGCCATCACCTGCACCGCTACCAGTCTTTTGCACCACAGAGGGAGGGGGGCGAAATCAAATGGTACGTTGACGGCTGTAGCTACATGTGGGCTGTAAGCATGGCGCTTGAAAAGGCCCAGCGAGAGATCTGGATCCTCGATTGGTGGCTCAGCCCAGAGCTATATCTCAGACGACCTCCCGCCAGGAACGAGCAGTACAGACTCGACAAGCTGTTGTTTACTGCCGCAGAACGTGGTGTGCAAGTGAATATAATCGTGTACAAGGCAAGCCTCGTTCATGCTGTCTTATCTTGGAGGTGGTATATACTAACACCAAGCAGGAAGTAACTCAGGCTCTCACACTATCGTCGTCTCATACCAAACACTGGCTCGAGGATAGTGACAAGACTGGCAACATCAAAGTCTTCCGACATCCGGATCATCTTCCGGACAGGACCACATTGGCGTCGAGCTTTATCTCCAGCATCAAGCAGAGTGGGCTGAGCGCATCAAAACTTGCACAGCTGCCTGGCGATGCTTTGAAGGGTGAGTTGTGTAGGGTATACCTATCGTTTCGCGAGACATGCTTGGCGCAGGTCTCGTGGTGACGTGCTGGTCGCTCGCGTTCCCCAACACTTGTAGGTAGAGACTAACACGGGCAAGGCATATACGGGATGAATAATGATACAGTATTGTACTGGGCTCATCACGAGAAGCTATGTCTAATCGATGGACACGTTGCCTTCATGGGCGGCCTCGATCTATGCTATGGCAGATGGGACACTAACCAGCACTCGATCGCCGACGCACATCCTGGAGACCTGAACAGGATCGTCTTTCCAGGCCAAGATTACAACAACGCCCGGATCATGGACTTCAATGATGTTCAGCACTGGGAGAACAACAAACTGGACCGAAAGTTCAACAGCCGTATGGGTTGGTCTGACGTTGCATTATGTGCGAAAGGACCAGTTGTCGAAGACCTGAAGGCTCATTTCGTCCAGCGCTGGAATTTCATCTACTACGAGAAATATGACGTAAAACTTGCTTCTGTCATCCCTGAGATATGTAGGCTAACATATCTGACCTCTAGGTCCGCAAGGACGCAAGATACCAGCCGCTGGTATATGCACCTGTCAGAGCTGGGATTATTGGCCATCCGTACCAGTCCGGAGATGATGGCTCAGGTGTCCAAGGAGAAGGCCAATACCATGGCTTTCGCGAACGTATGAGACAGCAGTACGAGCACGGCAAAGCTCGCCTCGAGGAGGGTCGCGAACAGCTGTTGGACCAGTTTGCTGGTACTTCTCAACAGTATCCAAGCGGTCGGCTCGGGGGGACACAGGCCCAGATCACACGATCGTGTGGAAAATGGAGTCATGGTGTGGCTCTAGAACACTCCATCGCGAATGCCTACATCGAGACGATCGCACGTAGCGAGCACTTCGTGTATATCGAGAACCAGTTCTTCATTACGGCGACAGGAGATCAGCAGTCTCCAGTCAAGAATAGGATAGGAGCAGCTATCGTTGAGCGAGCAATACGAGCCGCACGGAACAACGAGGACTGGGTAAGTGTAAAGAGTAGAAGGCAATGTCTCTTTGAGACACGTCTTTGAGTATCTTGCAGGCATTCGCTGTTCATAATACCTATGCGGTATTCGAGTAAGGCTGACGTCGTTCTTTTAGCATATCATCGTCAATATCCCATCTGTTCCAGCTTTCGCAGGCGACCTGAAAGCTGACGACTCCCTTGGTACTCGTGCTATTATGGAATTCCAGTATTTCAGCATCAACAGGGGCGGACATTCGATAATGGAGGAAATCGCCAGAGCAGGCGTAGATCCAATGCAGTACATACGCTTCTACAACTTGCGAAGCTACGACAGGATCAACATCAGCGCCGCAATGGCCAACGTTGAGCAGAAGGCAGGTGTAAGCTACGACGAAGCCAGAATGGGTCACGATGAAAAGTACGGCCGCGAGTTTGGCGAAGCAGGTCCTCAAAGTCAGCCGGATGCCTTCAATCGATATCAAGCAGCCGCGCAACAAATTTCCGGTGACTCGCCGAGCACGCTTGCCAGCGGCCGCTGGGACTCTGTCGCTGAGTGCTACATGCTGGGTGGGCCCGACATTCGATCCGTTCCTTGGGATGGCGATGCTGAGTCCGAGATGGACGCCTTCGTCT
The DNA here is from genome assembly GCA_002116355.1 of Dothistroma pini CBS 116487. Taxonomy (NCBI): domain Eukaryota; kingdom Fungi; phylum Ascomycota; class Dothideomycetes; order Mycosphaerellales; family Mycosphaerellaceae; genus Dothistroma; species Dothistroma pini. The sequence continues at coordinate 60,350 of KZ108327.1, read as the reverse complement.
CGGAGGAGTTGTACATTCACTCCAAGCTGCTCATCGCCGACGACCGCATCGTCATCTGCGGCTCAGCAAACCTCAACGACAGGTCTCAATTAGGATACCACGACTCCGAGATCACGATGATCATCGAGGACCCCGTGGAAGTCCAATCGACAATGGCCGGTAGACCTTGGGAAGCTTCTCACTTCGCCGCCAGCCTGAGACGACAGATCTTCAGGAAGCACTTGGGCCTTCTGCCTGCGCAGGACTATCAGCGCCCTGATCAGAACTTCACACCCGTTGGTAATCCCAATGTCTACGACTGGGGCAGCTGTGAGGACCAAGCTGTAGCTGATCCATGTTCACAAAGCTTCCGCAAAATGTGGAACACCACGGCACGAACAAATACTGAGGCCTTCGCTAAGGTCTTTCACCCGGTACCGGACGACAAAGTTCGAACGTGGGCACAGTATGATGACTACTATTCACGCTTCTTCAAAGCTGAGGATGCGAAGAAGACAGGTAAAGACCAGGAGCGACCTAGTTCGTGGAAGTGGGGCCATTGCGTTAGGGAGGAATTCAACCCAGACCCTAACGTAGCTGTGCAGGAGGTGAAGGAAGTCCTGAGCAGAGTGAAGGGCAATCTTGTGGAGATGCCACTCTTATTTCTCAAAGACGAAGACATTGCGAAGGAAGGTCTGGGGTTGAACGCGTTGACGGAGGAGGTGTATACGTGATGTTGGGATGGCTCTGAGAACGGTTCGAGAGACCTGTAGGCTTTAGGCTGAAAGGCCCAATACGAGGCCCAGGAACAGGGTGGACTTGGACGACATAGACGATGCACGACTGATCGGTACATTCGATGCTATGTGGATTTCGCTTTTACGTGAATCGATTCACGCGTGTGCTACCCGGCGCGGCCTGGTCGTCCTATTTTCATGTTAGTTGCCATACTTTGGTACCGTTGTAGTTGAACACTCACTTCAAGGAAGTCTGTCGCCAGTATCAACCTACTCAACTCCTCCGCCACATCAAGCGCTAGTCCGCGCGAAGCCTGCTTGAAAATCGCCTGCACCGTAAATCTGTGCTGTTGCAGGAATAGCTTTGCTGGCTGCGGACTCTTTTGCACAGCGACAGCTGTCACGAGCCGCAAAGTGTCGGCAAGAATGGCGTAGAACTCCTGCAACGCTTTCGAGTTGTCGACATCGAGGCCAAGATCTGGATCTGTACTGAACAGTCTGCTATCGTCTATAGCCTGGAAAAGACCCGAGTTCAGTACCAGCTGGGTTCCGTCCGCGTTCTGGCAGATCCGAAGCAGCAAGGTCATGGCGGTGTGGAAGTACGCTAGTGTCGCCACCGTCTCCTCTTCGCTTCTGAACGCTGCTGCAACGTTGCCAATGCTCGTGTCGAGTAGCACAGGAACGAGATTGAGCTTCGTAAAGGCTCGGAGCATCGAAGGGTTAACTTTCAGATTTTGGTACAGTGAGACCAGGCTGTCCAAAAAGAGGAGGGCAGACACTCGTGTGATGCCACGGCCTGAGAAGGCGTCCTCGGTCACGACCGCGAACAGGCGTTCGCCAATGTTTTGAACCAAGTGCAACAGCTGCTTGGAGCTGGACGTCGGAGATGTGCGACTCGTGACAGGAGCCTTTGGAAGCGCTGCCAGAATGGCGCAGGTGGTTCTGTACGCCACGTCGCGGAGCGCCAAGCTAGTCGCGCTGTCGGTGATGGCCTTGAGGGAAACCCTGAATATGGCCAAGAGTCTCTCGACAGCAACGCTGGCCGTCTGCTCAGAGCTGTCCTGCGATGCGTGGCTAATGGCATGTGTTAGCGTGAGTACCAGCTTGGCCAGCAGAGCAGCGGAATCGAGGTCACCGGACAGTGCTCTTTCGTATTTGGGTGCTGCGATCAGTAGTCCCTGTAGCGAGAATGCGACCAAGCTGGGGGCGTCGATTCCGCCTTTTGTGACCATCAGAGATACCAACTCAGTCCAGGCTTCGAGTGTCGCTGATCGAGCGACTTGAACAGCCATGAAGCTGTTTTGACTTGCCAAGGCAGCCAAGATTGCCCGGATTTCATTGTCGGCTTGCTCGAGTTCAGCAGGCTCTTTGATGATACCTCTGTCTTTAAGTTCGCGCTTTCGGAGTACGAGAGCTTTTTCAGTGACACTGATATCGAAAGCTCTGCCTAGCTCCGCGTCATCCTTGGTGAATAACGATACGTCCAAGTCATCGAAGTACTTGGTTGATGGTACGACGAATGCGTTGACTGTCTCCAGGTCGAAGAAGTCGAACAGATCAAAAATTGAAATCGTAGGCAACTCTTCTCCACCAGGAAGAACGACTGTCCCAAGCAGCGCACTGATGATCTTTTCCTGTACCGAGAAAGCACTTTGCTCGGAAGCCGCGCGCAAATCCACAGCTGCGAAGCGACAGAAGCCAGCACGAATGTAGAGAAAGTCGCGTATGGCAGCAGACGAAGAGTGTAGGAGTACGTGCCCATCCTGCAACGAGAGTCCATCCCACGTAGGGACTGTAGGAGTAGCTGCTAGTCTTCGTGACAATGCGGGCAGGAACTCCATGGCACGCAAGTCCGCTTGCACGAAAGGTGAAGTCATTGGTGCAATGACCAGCTTGAGAATCACTTCCAGACACCGTCTTTTCATCGCCATGAGCCATGAGCTGTTGCCAGCAGGTTGAGTGATGAGCTCCGCATCTGTAGCGCATCTGGCGATCGCATGAAATAGAGATCTGCCTTCGTGGTAAGCACTCGATGGGACCACATCAACATCGTGGTCGCGGCAGTGGAAGCCCAGAAGGCAATGTGCAATGCCCGGTCGTCTGCTTGACATGTCCAGGTTGGCGTTCAGCAAATCTAGTGTGGCATGTGCCCGTAATACTTGCAGAGGAGCTTCATCTGACTCAAGATCCCATGCATGAATGACGAAGTCTTCAGCGAGCTGCAATGTCAAGAATGCACTGCCAGGTGCAAGCACGCTGACAATGCGTGAGCCATGTCGGCTATTTCCTGATTCGCCAGAGTCGGTCAATTTTCGAGAGGAGCCGATCCGCTGGAGCAAGTGAAGACATTCGAGGCTGATATCGATATGTCTGCATGCTGTGAACTCAGCGACGTCCACGATAGCATGAAGATAGGTCAAGAAAACCTCGTCAATGGAAGCCCATGTTGAGTTCACAGGCTGCGCTTTAGTCTTTTGGGAGAGGATGGCCGGGCGCACCAGGTCGAAGTAGGTTGGCTGTAATTGCCATGCAAGGCTCAGGATCTGAATGCTTTTCAACGTCGCTTTGACCAGTGGAGATTCCGGCTCGGCATTGTCGAGCAGATCGATGTTCTGTTGTAGCGTTTGGAACAACTGCGAGATCACATTCTTGTCGAACAGCCACTCCATGACTCTGGCAAATGGGTGCAGGCGGGCATAAGCTGTGAGCGACTTCGTCTCCATTGTTGACTCCACGCTGATTTGTGTCGTGTTGGCAAGGGATACCAGGTCCTCGTTGAAAGTTGACAAACACTGAAACGCAAAATGAAGGCACTCGTATCGCACGATATCGATCAAGCTGTTTCCACCGTCCCCGAGCGCCTTGCCAGCTTTATGCGCAAAGACTGCGCCAAGTACGAAATCGACATAAGCATCGATGCCAGCATGACGATGTGGTGCACCTAGATTCTCTGGGAATGGTAGCTCGTCGATCGTGTGGTCGGGTGGGCTTGCTGTTGGAGCTGCGAGCGCATTCAATAGCGCGATTAACGACGCGGCTGACTCTGCATCGTTTGCATAGGCTTGCAAATATTGCTTGGCAGGGAAGGCAGGTCTGGTCACTCGCGCCGCGGACGAGCCATCAATACCGCCGCCGGAGATCCAATTGTCGAGAATCACCCACATGCCATTGCGGACCTCAACGACATTTTCCGTCAGGAGTGCGGCCAGGACGTCCAGGCAGCAGGCTCGGATACGTGCCTCAGTGGCGCTTTGCGCCAACGCGAACATGACTTCACCAAGGTGGAAAGTCTGTTCCTTGAGGAGCCATTGCCTCGCTTCGGGACTCTGGCGACACATGTGAGCTGTCAAGCCGAGATACGCGTCTAGCATAATGCCAGTCTCTGGTTCTTCGAGCAGGAGCTCGCCCGACGCTCGATCTGGGCCCAGAGCACTTTGAGGAGCAGATGGTCGCTCTTTCAATGACGAGACGTACACCTCGAGCTCGTTGAAGATTTGTGCCCAGCTGACTGCGTAGCTCTTCCGCAATTTGCCCGAAGTCATGGTGCTGTCGTCAAGCAAGAAACGATGAGCGGTGTCTGCGGATTTGTCGTCACAGGCGATGGATCTGAGAAGCAAACAGAAAGCTGCTACTCTTGGTGTCGGCAAGCGTTGAGACACCCATCGAAGAAAGCCGTAAAGGTTGCTTTCGCGATGTGACCAGAAGTCCATTGCAGCCTCAGCATCGTCTTGGTAGGCATAAGCCATAATTACCATGAAGCGCTCCAATTCCAGTTCCGTCTGACCGGCACTATTCGCCGACTGCGAGAGGATGTTGCGCCTTTTCTCGTCCTCGTCCAATCGTAGCTTTCTGAGCGCGTCGGGCATGTTGGTGACAAAGGCCTCAGTGAAAGTCTGCAGCTCGACCATGGTCAACGCAGCGAAATCGCCCCTGGCGTGCGGAGCGTCTGGCGGCATCACAATGGCGGAGCCGACGAGGAAGTCTGTTATGGCAATTCGAGCTGGGTCATGCCATACTACAGGCTTTAAGAAAGAGGCAGCCCCCAGGATGAAGGAGAATGCTCCGTCATTCAGTGCCCCGAAGAATAGCTTTGTCCGTGCTTCGCTCGCAGAATCGGCGCCGTCGTGATTCTGGAAGACTCCGCTATACTCTGCAAGCCAGATTGCGATGGCAGCTGCTTTAAACTGCGATTGCTTCCACTGCAGCTGGCCAGGTCCGGTTGCGAACAAGCTATGAATCCCGCGAATCGCTTCGTCATTGCGGTCTTCTGCAAAATGTGCAGCACCACTTGCCAGGACCGGGAGATAGTGCGCCGTGATATCAGTCGGCGCTTGTAGAGCAGCAGCATGGCTCAAAAAGCTGCGATAGTCCTCTGGCTGGACATACCCGCGGTGAAGGAGGTAGGACATGACGGCAGCAAGTGATTCGTGTTGCCGTGTCAGCAGAAGCCGCTGCGAATGCTCCCAAGCCGTGTCGTCGGCCTGATGCCTTTGATCCGTGACCGCCATTTTGTTGTCATGAGCAGCCAAGTTGGCGATGAAGCCTTCAATGTCGCCCAAGCCCTCAATGCACTTGCGCCAAAACTTAGAGCTCTCAGCCGGTCCACCACCTTCGCCCTGCAACAACTCTCTGCCCGTCTCTTTGAAGGCCTGCGCAGTCTCTTCATCGCCTTCGCCCAGCTGAAGCAATACCCGCAAACAGTCCAGCAACACCAGCCGCTCTTCGTGGAAGCGAAGTACCGCTTTCATAGACAAGGCAGCGCCGTTCCGGCTGTCTTCATCGGGCAGCTGTGACCTGATGCATAAATGCGCTGCTTCCAGTTCGTCCAGATTCAGAGCATCGGACACCTGCTGTACGTGTAGGCGAAATGGCTCGGTGATGCGATATTGTATCTCGCCGATGGTCAATGTGTCGGGCCGCAGAGCATCGCGACTGGCCTGGCTCTTCTTGGTCCTCTCGAGCAGTTTGCGCAGGTTGTCGGCGCTGCTCTCGAGCTCGGCGGCCAGACGGTCGATGTTGGCCAGGCGAGACTCGTTGGCTGCATTCAGGTCGCGCTGCAGAGTCTGCAGTCTGTGGAGCGGGTCGTTGTCGTCTTCGGTGGCCATGGTAGTCGTAAAGGGATGGCGGTGGTTAGGCTGGAATCAGCGAAGAAAATCTGCACAATCTGGCCCCAAACATGTTTTCGTGGTTGTGTTGTGTCTCCCAGCAGTAGCACAGTAGTACCCTTTGGATGTGGACGTGCACATGGCACCGACGCGCCTGGCCGCTGAGTCAGCATAAATCACCTACAACCGCTCTCTTCCAATCTCAGACAGCACCTGGACATTCACCAACCGTGGCACCTTGACTTCTGCGCTGCGATTGCGGACCCGCCACTCACTCCTCGTTGCTGCAGATACGAGCTCCTGCTGTCACCTTCTCGCGGTCTCCGTCCCTAAAACTCCACCACCCACACGCGTTGACACACCCAACAGACACCACCGCACTCGTTAATATGACCGAGATCTGTCACGACGCGAGGTCCGATCATGCCGCCTCGCGAGAGACCGCCTCCCGCGGAAGTGACACTGAATGAAGCAATAGGTGCGTGGTCCTCTGTCCAGTACCTACCCCATCGCCCAGCTAACCTCGGGCAGAAAGCGTCCAGTCAAGCAGTATCACCACTCGGAAGCAAGGCCTAGCTGATCTGAAGCGCATCCTTCGCCTCGACTCCAACGACGCCCGGATTCGAGATCTGAAAGCGGAGACAAAGCTCGCGCTCTGTCAATCGCTGTTCCAGGCTGCACTCAATGATCGGTCGGCCTATGTCAAAGCGAAGACCCAAACGCTCAGATCTAATGCTGCCAATCGCCTCGGCGACATTGCCAGTGCACTTCGTGTGACTGTCGAGGTTTGTAATACGTCTGTGCAGACTAAAATCGTCAAGGCGGTCATCGATCATATCACCCAGACCATCTACCTCCCAGCAGGAGACGAACTGTGTGAGCCACTGGCCTTGGACTACGCCAAAACGCTTCGCATCCTCCTGAGTTACCAACCTCATGTTGAACATCTCACCAAAGAGTGGCAGGGCATAGTTGTGTCCTGTATTGGTTACATACAGGATGCCAGTGCTGCTGCAGCTGAATCAAATGCACTCGAATACGGCTCAAGCTACCGCTCGTCGAGGTCTATCAACAAGGAATCTGCAAGCTCGCAAGAGTCGCGTTCAGTGCTGCGAATGGTAGCAGAGGAGGCCGTCTCGTGCCTCCAGCTACTCACAGCGGTACCGAATGCGCCCACTAAGAAAATGGCTCACCAGTTGATGGCAGCGCTGATCGATTATCTGAAGACCAGCAGCATTTCCTCAAGAGCTCACGTGGATGCCTTCACTGCGATTAATCACGTGCTAACCTGGGCGAGAATCGAAGATGTGAAGCTGACTCAGGACGTCACAATACATCTCACGCGTCTGGTACGCCAATTCTGGGGCGCCAAGTCACATGCCTTGGAGCAAATGCTGATCACACTCCTCCTGCTGCGGCCTTACATCTTCTACGGCATGGGACAAGAGCCTGCACTCTCGCTTCGACCGGAATTGCTCGGCCTGATCCGGGCCATCCAGAATGAGTATGAGGAAAGAGACTCAAAAAAGCAATTAAGTCTTGATGCATTACGTTTGCAATTCAACGACGCCAACGCTCCGGTAGACAACGAGATCTGCACACCGTTGTTCACGCTACGATGCGGAGGTGCAGAGCCGCACTGGTTGACAGTCTATCTATTGGCATCTTTCTACAACGTTATGACCGGGAGCAGCACCCCCAATGCTGACTCTGACTGCGAAACGAATCCTGAGTCTGAAATGGAGATCAGCACTAGGCCAAGAAAGCGCCGACGACGAGAGGACAATTTAGAGGAACTGGCAGCAGAAGCGGTCCGAGGCTCACCCTCTTCAAGGACTTGCGCTCTACAGGTATTGGCGTTCTTGGCCCAGCAGCGGGCTTTCACATCGCCTCAGCTGCAGACAGTCATCAACAATGCCTGCAGTAGCTGCAGTGAGGAAGCTGGGAGCGTGTCGTCGTGGGCATTCCTGTGCTTGACAGCATGTGCCATGCAGGCCGCGGCGACAGACAATGCTCTTGGATCTTCCTGGATATCAGTCTGGCAATTAGCATGCCGTTCGCTGAGCAACGCGTCTTCTTGTCGAAGTGCTTCATTCACACTCTGTGTCATGCTTCAGCTACGACTAGTGCCTCATGCCAACATCATCGAGCTCATACAGCTGTTGACTGATTCCATGGATCTGAATGGACCAACGTCAATGTCAGACTCGGTCTCTCTGCTCCTATCCTGCAGTCTCACGGCGGTTCATGTTGTCCAGCCAGGAGCCTCTGCGAAAGTGGCAAAGAGCGTTTCACTTTGGCTGTCGCACAACTTCAAACCAGCCAAGTTCGACGACAAATCTCATGCTGCCCTGTCCGCGGCATGGGACGCCTCAGATGTGATGAATCTGATAGCTGCATGCTTAGGCCAGCAACCGCATCGGTTGCAAGCGTCTGGATTCAAATTCTGGCATGCATCCGGTCGGGCTTGGCTACTTTGCGAGGGACATCAGGAACTAATAGCCTATCTCTTATTAAGTTTTCCGGAAGATACGAACGGCGTAAATCGCTCGCTTGCCGCATCCCTTCCACATTCTTTGGCAACGTTCTCACAACTTCCCTGCGAGAACGGGATCCTAAAGCATCTGACCGCTGAGCTGGTAGACACGAACAGCAAATGGGCTGCGACGCAGGCGAACCGCTCAAGTCCTCAGCTGAGTCACGATCAAGTCTCCATGCTTTTCAAAGTCTGCGTGGTCCTGTGCTGTGCGTCGTCCTGCTTGGCCTTTCAGGATGGTCGTGGCCAAGAAGAGCTGAGGAAGCAAGCCATCACACTGCTGAAGTCGCTCACAGCCTACACGACAAACGCGAATCGCGATCAGACCAGACTTGACATCTGGTACTCCACCCTATCTGCCGCGTTCACTGGGCTCCTTACGGGCGACTCGAACTCCGAGTATCGTCCTTCGGCATGCGAAAAGACGCTGTGCCGCGCACTCGAAGAGACTAGCTCTTATCAACAGCCTGATAATCATGGCTTCGATGACGACGAACTGGACTTTGAAGATTCTGCCAACTCTCAGGATAGCCGACGAGGAAAACTTACGTCAGGATTTGTTGAGCTTACGAATGACTTCGATGTTGCGTACAGCGAAACGGCGATGAGGTCCAACGTTACATTGTACGCGATGGCTATCAACGCCCAGAACCAGACTGCGGCAAACTCTGCCTCAGCAGTAGTCGCTGACTTTTTGCTCGCTCAATCTGATGTTACGGTGCTGTCAAGTCGTGTCGCAATCACTCTGCTCCCAAAGATTGGTGTGACGCTTAACGCTGCAGACTCCGAACGAATACTGGACTACTTCATGGGAAACTGGCCCAACAAGTATCACCACAGGCGATCAGAGGTGGTGCTCGGCACTATGCTTGACGTTGTGTCAAGTCTCATGGCAGGATGGACAGACCGATCGAACAAAACGCTTTACGGCCTTGGTCTGGACATCTACGACTGGTTCACCATGGCACTCTCGGTGGGTTTCCTATCGCCCAACACCCAAATCAAGCTGGCCAGCCTTCTGTTGAAGCTGTGTCACACAGACTCGGAATATGGTCAGCTGGACAACGCAACGTCAGTAAGGACAAACCTCTTCAGTGCTCTAAGCAAAGGAAGAATTGCGCTTCAGTGGCACCTTGCTGCGCGTATTTCTTCGATCTTTGGCCTCTTCGTCCTATCCACTCACCTAGCAATATTTGAGGATCTTCGAAACAGCTTATCCGACGACATCGAATGGTTAGAGGGCATTTCGATGCGCCTATTGTTCCTGTCGAAGTTGGCAGCAGCATGGCATACTTTGCGACGAGAGTGTATCTACGTGATGTTCGAGACGGCAGGCTTAATCCCGCAAGCGCTCAAGCATGCCGCTCACTGTCTTAAAGAGCTTGCTTCGCAGCTGCCAGCCAAAACGACACGCAAGCTGTTCTCCATGTTCGCACCACAACTGCTTCATTCCTGGCTGAGTAATGGATATACTATTGCGGATTTACCGTTCGCTGCGTTTCAGTACAGCTCATTGAATGATCTGCTAGTATCGAATCAGGCTGAGGCATGTGCTCAACTTCTGATGCACCAGTCAGAAGACGGCATGAATGCCATCGCAAAAGCGCTCAAACGTATGCCTTCTGACATTATCAAAGGGAACTTTGCCAAATGCGCTGCATACGCCATCAGTTATGATGTCAAGGAGTCAACTAATGGAACGTCCAAATCCGAGAACGATAAGCGTATGAAAGATATGATCAGCAAGGAGGACTATCGAGCACATATCTCGCAGCAATCTCCCACGGTCTTGGGGTACTTGTACTTGCACATGCAGCAAGATGACCCAGATGATACCTGGCTCGCCAAGAACTCCAATGTTAGTCAAGCCGCGCAAGCATTGGCAGAGATGAAGCAGTACAGTTACTCTACGCGCGTATTACCAGTACCTCAGCAGCCCTTTTTCAAGGCCAGACTCCTGCACGATCAGATCCAGAGAGTGTGCAAAAGGACTGGCCAAGAACCTACCGCTCCCTGGACTTCCTCGTCCTTGACGCTGGCCATCCGCATGTTACTCAACGATATAGACGAGACAAAGGGGCCCTTGCACTCCTGTATCATCATACGTCGCCTGAGGATACTGGTTTGCATGTCAGGAGATCTAGCGTTGCAAGACTTCCCGCTCGAGATGCTGCTCCATTCACTGCGCCCATTTGTCAGCGATAGTGAATGTGCCGATGACACCATGGGTGTTCTTCAGTATCTGTTGCACCACGGACGTGGCTATTTGAGGAAGAATTTGCGTTTGCTTACAGGCACCACAATACTGCTTGTCCTCCAGATGAGCAGGCATGCTCGCTCGAAGCAGAGCAGCACAACCCAGGAAACTCAACACACGACTACGATACAAAAGATGCAAGACTTCCAACGATGGCTTGTGAAGTCCTTGGGCGAGACGATCGACGAGCGCGGTGCTCCGGCGGCCGAACCTGGGCTCACAAATGCGCTTGCGCAGCTTCACCTACCAGGCAACGCTCGAGCAGGAAGCCCTGAAAGTTTCATACTACTCTTCCTGCTGAAAGGCTGGTCTTCGAGCACCTCTCGTGTATCAGACAACGACGCCCTTGAAGCCGTGAGGCTACTTTCCGAGGGCTTTGCGCCCCCACCTATCGTCGCAGATGACTGTCTAGGGGCAGATGACGATGTCATCGCGTGTGCGCAGCAGCTTTGGGAGTGTACACAACGTTTACCATCGAATGGCAACTTCCGCGCCTGGGCATCTGGAGTACTTGGTCGAGCTTATGCTTCCACGGGTACAACTCCGACCTCACGAAGACACCAAAATGGTGCGATCCGGGAACGGGTCGACCTCAAAGTTGCCAAAGGTACCGGCATGTCGCAAGCGAGCATTATGGAGCAACTCTGCAATCTTCTCTTCTCGAAAAGCCGTCTCGAAGCTGGCTTGGCTGAATACACTCTGCGACGTCTATATCAGTATCCCACCGACAATGGCGATCACGGAGAAGAAGCCATGGCTCTGGACCGCATGCTGCCAGACACAGTCTACGCCGTTGTTGCTAACGGCGACTATGGTTACGAGCCTGCTTCAGCTACTGCAGACGTCAACGCAGCTGTTGATCAGGTTCATCTTCGTCGCGTGCTTAGTCATTGGCGATCTGAAGATCTTGAGACGTGGACGATCGAGCTCGTCAGTGCCCTTAGTCGTTGGGCACTGGGCGTGCCCATTGTCTCTACACTGTGCGCGATCATTCAGAATGTGCCGGGACTGGCCACGGCGCTTCTGCCAAGTATAATCCACATTCTTCTGGTGAAAGAAATCGATACAGGTATTCTCCGTGATGAGCTGTCCGCTGCCATTACGGACTGCCTCGGTAAGACCGCAGAATTGATGCATACCAAGCAACAATTCCTGCTGCGACTCTTGCTCTACCTGAAGAGCCAACCATATCCAGAAGAGACGACGAAAGTGGATCGGCTTCAATGGCTTGATATCGACTGGTCGTTCGCAGCAAATGCTGGCTCCAGATGCCATATGCCTACAAGTGCTTTGCTATTGGCTGAATTTGCAGCCCCTGTGCAAGACATCAGCAGGCGATTGTCAGGCCGACATTCAGTATCTCAAGTTCATCAGGTAAAAGTGCCGGAAGACTTGCTCATATCGATATATCAGCAACTGGAAGAGCCGGACTCGTTCTACGGAGTCCAACAACCAGCCTCGCTGGACTCAGTGCTCAACCGCCTCGACCACGAAGCAGATGGGTTCCGGAGCTTAATGTTCCGTTCAGCACAGATAGACAGCCACATACGGTCTTCAAACCAGATTGGCGACAATGATGCGATCGGCATGGCACGGTCACTGTCCGCGCTCAATTTCAATGGTTTGGCTCTTGCGCTTCTGAAGAGTGGCGCAGGTGTCTCAACCAACGCTTCTGACGGTCTGCTGGTGGCAGCACGAGCACTGCAGCAATGGGACATCACGCCTCCCGACACGGTGAATAGCGACTCTGCTACAATTTTCAAGGCCTTCCAGGCACTCAGCAGGGCTAGCGATGGTCCTCAGGCCGATGCGATCCTGAGGACGGCTATCACCGACCATGCACGATTCGGCTTCACCGGTGACTCCGCCACGATGCCGCCCAAGTCCTGGTTCCATGTAGTGGCCATGCTGACAGAATCGCTTGACTTAATCACATCGGCCGATCAGCCTGAGATGGCCACCAGATGGCAGCTGATTCAGGCACGTCAGGGCTGGATGCAGATGGCTCGTTACGATGATGTCAAACCTCTCCTCTCAAACCGGCAGACACTCTTCGGATTGCTGTGCCAGAATACCCCCTTGCAGAAGGCCCTTCACCTGACGGCGAAACAATGCCATACTTTCGAAGCAGAGGCGTTGCTCGATGTTTCTAGGTTTGGCCGAGAATACCTCAAGATCCAGGATTCGGTGTCCGCGACATCTATTCTCGATGGGATGAAGGAGAAGTACGCCACCGTAAAGCTCAACACCCAAGCGGCGATTCAATCTGAGACTGCGTCGGTGCTTTGGAGCGCCGGCGAGGCCTCTGCATCTATAAGAATGCTTCGAGACACCCTGCACGTGGCTGACATGGAGAAACAAGACATCGCAGTCGGTCGGGCAGGTCTGCTCGCAAAGCTTGGGCACCGACTCGCCGAAGCCCGGCTAGACAAACCAGAGGATATCCTGAGCAATCATCTCAAGCCTGCAATCGCTCATCTGAAAACCAGGAAACGTGGTCTTGAGGCAAGCGAAGTATTCCACGAATTCGCCAGGTTCTGCGACCAGGAACTACAGAGCTCTAGCAACCGAGAGAATTTGAACCGCATTACCAAGCTCCGGCAGGGCAAACAGGAAGAAGTCGACGCCATCAAGTTTGCCATGAGAAATGCCAAGCGTATAGGTCAAGAAAAGCCAGAGCTCAACAGATCACTTCGGGCTGCCCAGCAGTGGCTTGACATCGACACCCACGAAGAATCGCGTTTGAAAGAGAATCGGAACAAGAATATCCAGCAAAGTCTTCAGAATTATCTCTTGGCCCTTCATGCCTCGGAGGCACACGATATTTGTGTCTTGCGCTTCTTTGCTCTGTGGTTGGAAAGCGCTGACGATGTGGAAGCCAATGGCGTCGTCTTGAAGTACCTGCGCGACGTACCCAGCTGGAAGCTGGTGCTCCTCATGAACCAGCTGATGTCGCGTCTGGAGAACGAGCCGTCGACTTTTCAGAAGGCCTTGCAAGAACTGCTTCTTCGGATCTTCACCGAGCATCCATATCACAGTCTGCATCACTTGTACGCAGCGACATCGGTCAGACCGTCGACGATTGAGACAGCGATGACCTCGAGGTATGAAGCCGCGAAGTCAATGTATAGTGCCATGGAGACCAAACCGGAGCAGAAGGCTCTCAATGAACGCATCTTTCGCGCAAATCGGTACTATAAGACATTGGCCGAGCTAAAGTTCGATCGTCAAGGCACTTACCCTGTAAAAAATTACAAAGAGGCGGTCAAATTTACAACCAACGTTCCAACCATGCACGTACCTCCAGCAACCATCTCTGTGCCCCTGAGGCCAAGCGGCGTCTACAACGACGTCCCATCGATCACGCGGTTCGAGTCGAGCATCAGTGTTCTTGGCGGCGTGAGCTCGCCGAAGATGCTCGCTGCTCTGGCCTCCGATGGCAAGAGATATAAAGACATCTACAAGAGCGGTAACGATGACCTTCGGCAGGACGCCATCATGGAGCAAGTGTTTGAGGAGGTCAGCAAGATGTTGCGAAACCACAAGGTGACCCGACAGCGCGACTTGAAGGTTCGGACATACAAAGTCGTACCACTTACGACACAGTGCGGAGTCATTGAGTTTGTGCCCAACTCGCTACCTATTAATGAATACCTGAGAAGAGCGCACAAGAGGCACTACCCATCCGATTATACAGACACCAAAGCACGCGATATCATTGCGTCAGTATCGGGAAGCAACACCGAGACGCGTGTAAAGGAGTTTCGCAAGATCTGTGAGCGCATGCGTCCTGTAATGCGGCACTTTTTCTTCGAGCGGTTCGACGATCCAGATGAGTGGTTCGAGAAGCGTACTGCCTATACGCGAACCACAGCTAGCATATCCATCCTCGGCTACATTCTAGGTTTGGGCGATCGGCACTGCAGCAACATCTTGCTGGACGAGAAGACCGGAGAGTGCGTGCACATTGATCTCGGTGTCGCGTTCGAGGCAGGTCGCATCTTACCGATACCGGAAATGGTTCCATTTCGACTGACGCGAGACATTGTGGATGCCATGGGTGTCACTGGTGTTGAAGGTGTCTTCAGACGATGCTGCGAATTCACCATGGATGCTGTCAGAGAAGACAAGGACAGTATCATGACGCTTCTGAACGTCTTGAGGTACGATCCGTTGTACAACTGGTCAGTGTCGCCGCTACGAGCCAAGCGCATGCAAGAAGCACAGGAGACTGCACGAAGAGGTGGGCTCGAGCACGAGAATTCGTCGAAAAAGAGGGAGTCGGAAGCAGGAGAGGCAGATAGGGCGCTGTCGATTGTTGAGAAGAAGTTGGGGAACACTCTCAGTACATCTGCTGCGGTCAACGAGCTGATACAGCAAGCGACCGATGAGAAGCATTTAGCCACGCTGTTCAATGGGTGGGCGGCCTTCTATTAGCGAGGAGAAGGATCTCGACGGGAGTTTGAACGCTCGCTGCCTGAACGCATATACCATGAAAGCATTAGCGCGGCGCATTGGGGCATATTACGGGAGCGCCTTGTACAGTATTATGTAGCATAACAATGTGTATCAACATCACGACCCAGGCAGTCTAGAACTGCAAGTATAAGTCGCAAATGCTTGACTGCAGCGCGTGAGTCGAGAGATGCCCGCATACAGGCATAATCGGATCAATCGGTCGAGCTCGTAATACATCCTCCTGAGCACTTCGATACAGTCATGTGTAGAGATGTGTGCATTGGGCAGCTTGTTGTCTGTGCGTCAGAAACGGACCCTGTTTGACTCACATGCTGCGGGTACCATTTTCGCGGGCCACCTCAGAGATCTATTCCTTCTAGCGCAGTACCAACACGAACACGCCGAATCAAACTCATAAACACACCAACGTAGCGCGAGTCAAAGCCGAAGCGTCGAATTTGCCTAAGATATGAGCTGTTCTAAGATCGCCTGCGCCAACGCCGAGTCCTATCCCTACGATTGTCCCCACCAGCACTCTACTACCATCATGGCACGCTTCGAGTAAACGCGATGGCACCTTTCAGGAGTACGTGCGATCACACCAACTTGCACAACATAACGGAGCGAACATTTGCGACGACCACTGTGTTGCGCTCGCACTTCCAACCTATTATCTCGACTCGGTACTGAGCGACGACTGTTATAGAATTCTTGCCGAATACGACATCGTCAACCATGTCTGAGCAACAGAAGCCAGAACGACAAGCAGCGGAAGAGCAGAAGCTCTCTCCAGCCGAGCTGAAGAAAAGAGCAAAGGCAGAGAAACAGGCCAGAAGAGCAGCGCAGAAGGAACAGACTGGAGCGCCTCCTGGTGGCCCGTCAGCAGAAGATGCTGCTGCGAACGGAGAACCAAAGTCTGTCAAACAAAGAGGTGGCGCTGGACCTGCACAACCAAAGTCCAAGGGTGAAAAGCAGCAGCAGCAACAGAAAGGCTCACATCAGCAGGGTGAGCAGAATAAGAACCAAGGCGGCGCACAGCAGGCTTCGTTGCCAGTGAGGAATCGCAGAGGATCGCAGAGCGCGCCAAAAGAGCCGGTGAAGCGGCAGGAAAACAAGCAGGTTGAGCTTTTCAGCCACCTTTACAGCCAGCCACGGCGACACACACTCGAAGGAGTCTCGAAAGACGTCCATCCTGCGGTCCTGGCGCTTGGCTTTCAGATGAGCAGCTATGAGATCTGCGGCAGCAGCGCGAGATGCGTCGCTATGCTACTTGCATTCAAGGACGCTATCCAACAGTACACAACTCCAGCTGGGACATCACTCGCGCGTCACTTGACGAGCCACTATCTATCACCACAGATCGACTTCCTCAAGTCGTGTCGACCGATCTCCGAGTCCATGGGCAACGCTATTCGATGGCTGAAGAAGTTGATTGTCGAAGTCGATCCCGACATGCCGGAGCACGAGGCGAAGGACCAATTGTGCGATGATATCGATCGTTTCATCATGGAGCGCATCACAGCCACAGACCAGGCTATTGCCAGCTCAGCGAGCAGACTGATCAAAGATGGCTCTGTGGTGCTCACATATGCTAAAAGCTCGATCGTGGAGAAGACCATTCTACAAGCACACGCGGCGGGTACGAAGTTCAGAGTCGTAGTTGTCGACTCTCGACCTCTTTTCGAGGGCAAGAATCTTGCCACTTCGCTGATGAACGCTGGTTTGCAAGTCGAGTATTATGCCTTTGCTGGTCTTGCCCGAGCCGTCTCAGATGCGACGTTGGTTCTTCTCGGCGCCCACTCCATGCTATCGAACGGTCGGCTTCAATCTCGAATCGGCACGGCCTCGCTTGCAGCCGCCGCACACCGCGTCGATATACCCGTCATCGTGTGCTGCGAATCAGTCAAATTCAGTGGCAAAGTCGCACTGGACAGCATTGTGATCAACGAGGTAGCACCAGCAGAGGAGCTTCTCTTGCCGGCGAAGACTCAGCTGTCGATACCTACCGCGAAGGATCCCAAGAATGACGAAGGAGAAGAGGCGAGGCTGAAGAGCTTGTATGGTTGGAAGGACATTCAGAATCTGCAGATACTGAACTTGATGTATGATATTACGCCTGCCGAGTACATTCGCATGGTGATTTGCGAGTATGGCAGTGTGCCGCCGAGCTCGGTACCTGTAGTGCACAGGCTGGCAAACGAAGGCATCTGAGGCGAAGCAAGCGAGAGAACATGATCAATACGCATGGTTCATACCAAGTCTTACTGGCCATGCTCCTGTAGCATCTTCACACTGTCTGCCGCCATGCCCCACATGCTGAGACAAGCCTCACGATGTCATGCCGCGTCATTAGCGTTGAGCTTGGTAGCGATCCAGACGATCGGTTCGAGATCTACGTACCGTACTCGTGTGCTTTGAATACTGGCACTGGCCCCCTCTTACTTGAGCTCCGCGGCTTCACCCAGCTCTAACGATATCGTGTTATTCAACCACTACAACCTACAACAATGTCTACCTCAGGCCCCCAGGAGCTCCCAGCTGACCACCTCGCAGCTGCGGAGCTGGCATTGAACAACCTGACCGACCAAGCTGGCAAGCATGGAGAAGATCCTAAGAGCACTTTACATGCTCCAGCCAATGCTCACAAATCGCACTCCTGGTTCCGATCTGTGTTCCCATATGATAGTCTCCAGAACTTCGAAAACGCCTGGCACATGGGTATGTTATCGACCGTGCGACGGGGGGTAAGACCTCTAAGATCTGAGTAGGAAATTATGTTATCAACCGCGAGACTGGGGAGAAGACCTTTGAAGATATGAGTATTTACGTCCGAGTACGTCTGCCCACCTCATCGTTATAGAAGCTCTATCAGCTGACGCGTCCACCACAGGCAGGAATGCACCTTCTCTACTACGGTTCCGAACAACAAAACATTCTGCACACCAAACGCGTGCGAGCCCTACTCACTGAGCAAAGCATCAAAATGGGAAAGCAATACGATGGCCCACAGAGCGTCGATCACATCCAACCCTTCATCGAGTCCTTCCACTTGCAATCTACCCTCCCAGAGCTGAAGCAACCCGATCCAACCCAGTACAAAAGCTTCAACGAATTCTTCGCCCGCGAGCTCAAGCCCAACGCCCGACCCATCGCAGAACCAGAGAACGACAAAGTCGTGTCAAGTCCTGCGGACTGTCGCCTCACAGCTTTCTCAACAATCGACCTAGCCACCAAATACTGGATCAAAGGGTTCGGCTTCTCACTGGAGAGACTCCTCGACTCCGCCGAACTCGCAAAGCAATTCGACGGCGGGAGCATTGTGATCGCGCGTCTAGCTCCTCAGGACTACCATCGCTGGCACGCCCCTGTGTCGGGGAAAGTGGCGAGTATTACGGATATTGCGGGGACGTATTACACTGTCAACCCGCAGGCGATCAATGAAGCGGGGACGTTGGATGTGTTTTGCGAGAATCGGCGGTCGGTCATGATGGTCCAGCGGGAGCCGACGAAGGCGCCAGTGGCGATCATCGCGGTGGGGGCTATGTTGGTGGGGAGTATCAAGTATAACCCCGGCGTGGAGGTTGAGACGCAGATTGAGAGGGGCCAGTGTCTTGGTGCTTTCCTTTACGGAGGCAGCACTGTCATTGTGGTGTATCCCAAGGATGAGGTGGAACTGGACCAGGATTTGGTTAAGAATTCTACGGAGCAGAATTGTGAGACGTTGGTTAGGGTTGGATGGAGGGTTGGTGCTGGTCCATGAAGGTCATGGGCATAGCTGAGTATAGACTTGGTGCCTGTTCATCGAGCACAAAAAGTATGATTCTTCTTCCTCCTCGATCATCTCGTTGCCCCCACCTCTCTTCGTTGGGCGATCGTGAACGGCTTTCTTCTTTTGCTTCCTTTCCCTCCTCATCGATCATCTCGATGCCGTCTGCTTTCCTCATGGGGTGACCTGGAACGACTTCTCTCCTGCTTCCTATACTGGTCTCCACTGCGCGGCCTGTCATCGTAGCTTCGTCGTCGGTGGTGCTGACTGTGCCTGTCTCTGCTCCTTGATCGATCACGCCGATCTCGAATCCGCGAGCGATCGCGTCTGTCCCTCGACCGCGATCGCGAGCGCTCACGACGACTGTGTCTGTGCTTATGCCGTCGCTCTCTGTCTCCATCTCTAGACCTCGACCTCGACCGCAGCCTTGTCTTATGGCTCCTGTCATCATTATGTCGACCATGCCGCCTATCCCGACTCCTTTCCCTCCTTCGCTCATCCTTGTGCCTATTCATTCTCTCCTTCTCCTTGTCCCCGAGCCCCACAGCTCTATCCGCATCTTCCTCCTCATCTGCCATAGCCTCCTTCAATGCCTTGACAACCTCCTTCTGGGTCACCTTACTCTTCCCCAACGGCTCAGTATTCGCATTTGTCCGATCGGGCACCGGTAGTCCCAGCGCTCTCGCCATAGCATCTTCCTCTGCTTCCTTCACTTTCCGCAGTTCTTCCCGTTTCCGCTCGGCTTCTTTCGCGGCTCGCTCCTCTGGTGTAAGTTCTGCATCGTCGGCTTTCGCATACCAATTCAGGTCTTTATTCTGTTGCCAACGGCCTACGGGAGCCATCAATGAGTGGCCGAGATAGCTCTCGCGGTGTTGGGAGGATTTGACATCGTCCCAGGAGAAATTGACGCCGCCGCGGGAGCCTTCTTTACGGACGGTTTGGAGAAGGTCCATGGTTGTGGAAGAGAGCCTCACAGGCCAGTGCGGTGGGGAGGGAGGGTGGTGTGGTGTGGTGTTGATGCAGGTGCTTAAAATCAAAAGTAACCAGGTTCATCATGAACCCCACCTGCACCGTGCCTCTTCTCATGCAAGTGAATAAGGTTCGGGTCGCGCGATTGCAGCGGCAGGTACGGGGCTAGCATGGGTCCAAAAGGTGTCCCTTGGCTCCTTGGCTCGACATGGGCAACATGGAGCTTTCGATCGGGCCACTCTCTAGACCACATTCAACATCATCATGAAGAAGCATTGGGGGATTGTCCATTTGCTAGGTGCAGCATGCGCTGCCCTCGCGGTTGCTGAGGAACCGGCCATCTTCAGCAAAGCCTCCAATGATACCTTGCTCTGGGGTCCATACAGGCCGAATCTTTACTTCGGCGTGAGACCCAGAGTGCCTAAGTCCCTACTGACCGGCCTTCTATGGGCGAGAGTCGAGGACTTTGTATCTGTTCAAGGCAACACGAGATATACTTGCGAGCAGCACGAGATCGATGGATACGGCTGGGACAAGTACGATCCAAGAACAGGAGGAGTACAGACGATCAAGGACAAAGGCAATGGTTTAGATCTGGAGACTACGTTCGTCAAGTTCGACGAGGGTCGTGGCGGTTGGGCTGCGAGGATCCGAGGCACCCCAAGAGCAGACAGACCATTGCTCGAAGACAACCAATTCAGTACTGGAGGCGGCGATGGGAGGTATGCAATCTTCTTCGCAGTAGGCGCGGAGGGTCTTGGAACAGTCGAGCCTCAAGACGCAGATGCGGCAGAAGAGTTGGGTTACACTGGAGATTTGGTGTTCGAAGGCCAAATTCAAGACTTGGGCGAGTTCAAACTCACCATTACGGAGGGCACGTCCAAGAGCCGACCAAGGCACCAGCATCCTTCGGACAAGGGCAAACCTTTAGATCGTACGTTTGTGCACTCTCAGCAAGTCTCAGAGGAAGCACTCTGGCAAGCGAAGCGTAGGTCATCCGATGCCTATCTCTTATCTCAATCTTCCTCTGACGCTTTTTCTTCGTAGCACTTCTGTTCAGATCGATGAAGACTGTCATCGATGCATACATTGAGGAGTACACCCAGGAGAAGATGCCGCCTCCCTGGCAGACGTACACAATCGAGAACAAGCCCGGTCAGGGCAACATGCATCTCGTGCAGAAAGTGTTCGAAGGAGAGTTCGCATTCGATGTCTTCTACACATCTGCTGATGCAGAGCCAAAGACCTCGGGGGACCTCGACAAAGCGATCAAGGAGATGGCAGCGGGCTTCGACAAGCGGTATCCCGAAGTGCACAAGCCGGAGACCCCTTTCACAGACTCAAAGTACGACGTCTTCAGCAAGTCCCTTTTCAGCAATTTGATTGGTGGTATTGGATACTTCCGAGGCGATCAGGTCATCGATCGCTCCTACGCGCCCGAGTACGAAGAAGAGAACGAAGGCTTCTGGGAGGAGGCAGAAGAGGCTCGCCAGCGCAACCAGCAGAAGCTCGAAGGGCCCTACGAACTGTTCACCTCGGTACCTTCACGACCCTTCTTTCCTCGAGGCTTCTTGTGGGATGAAGGTTTCCATCTCCTCCCGATCTTGGACTGGGATGCTGAAGTGGTCATGCAGATTCTAAGCTCCTGGTTCAACACCATGGACGAGGATGGCTGGATTCCGCGTGAGCAGATCCTGGGCTCTGAAGCACGAAGCAAGGTGCCGCAAGAGTTCCAAGTGCAGTATCCACACTACGCCAACCCGCCGACCCTCTTCATCGCTCTGGAGGCTCTGGTTGACAAGATCGTTGGAAAGGCTGGATCTGGAGCAGCACTCGAACACAAGGTTGGTAGCAACACCCTTGCCACACCGGAGTCTGTCAGATCGTGGTTGCAACAGCTGTACCCACTTCTGCAGCGCAACTTCGAATGGTACCGCAAGACACAGTGGGGCGACATCAAGTCGTATGACCGTGAAGCATTCAACTCGAAGGAAGCGTATCGCTGGCGAGGCAGGACACCTCGACACATCCTGACTTCTGGTCTTGATGACTACCCACGTGCACAGCCGCCACACCCAGGTGAGCTCCACGTCGATCTCATCAGCTGGATGGGACTGATGAGCCGGAACATTCATCGTATTGCTGGCTTCCTTGGCGAGACTGATGATGAAGCGAAGTATGGCAAGATTGCTGAGGCGATCCGTCGGAACATCGATGATCTTCACTGGTCCAAGGAGCACAAAACGTACTGCGATGCGACAGTGGATGACTACGAGGAGAGCGTCCATGTATGCCATAAGGGCTACATCAGCATATTCCCATTTATCACCGGCAACGTTGGGCCGGACAACGAGCACCTGAAGGACGTTCTGGACCTGATCAAGGATGAAGAAGAACTTTGGAGCCCTCATGGCATCCGCAGCTTGAGTCGCAAGGACGAGTCTTACGGCACTGACGAGAACTATTGGAGAAGTCCAGTATGGATGAACATGAACTACTTGATTGTCAAGGAGCTTTACAATACCGCGCAGCAGTCTGGACCACAGCAGAAGCGAGCCGCTACCATGTACCGTGCACTGAGAAAGAACTTGGTCGACACTGTCTACAGGTCTTGGCTGGAGACTGGCTTCGCGTGGGAGCAATACAGCCCCGAGACTGGCGCTGGTCAGAGGACACAGCACTTTACTGGTTGGACGAGCTTGGTCGTCAAGATCATGGCGATGCCTGAAAAGGTCCAGGTCGAGAAGAAGGGCGGCGGTCGTGATGAGCTGTGAGCTAGCATACAGTCTGTAATATATCATAGACATGAAAGAACAGGTCAATCCTTGCATCTCGCCAAAAGAAACGTCGTCAACACGGCACGTTTGACAACGGCTCGTGGAGGTGCTACCACGTACTACTCTCAAAGCCAATGAGTGTATACCACGACACTACGCCAGGAACAAGTACAACGAAGCACGAGGCGATTGCCACCTGACCTCTTCCGTACCACTGTATCGTACCCATCACGAACAAGAAATGGCCAAACCAAACCTCACATCATCGTCCTCTGCGAGGATTCAGTGACTAATCCCCGATAGAAAGTTTACCCGCCAGCCGCTACCGAGCGAGGGAGGCGATGTCACTCCCGATGAACGGAGCTCGACGCCGGACCTTCCTGCCCACTCACACTCTCTTCCACGATCCCATCTGGAGCACGAGTACGGGTCGCCGAGACGACAATGTACAGATAGAAATGGCCACGAAGCGCCTCATCAAAGAGCTGGACGCGTATCGGCGCGAACCCTCCAATGCCCTTGTCCGCCTGGAACCGCAGAGCGATGAGGATTTGTTCAGGTTGGTTGCGACGTTGAGAGGGCCGGCGGGGACGGCATATGAAGGTGTGCATCATGTCATTGCCTTGGTGGGCGCGAGGGTGTGGTCTGCTAACAATGGATGTGCATGATATAGGCGGACAATGGCATCTCTCCATCTCAATCCCCGCGTCCTACCCAAACAACCCTCCAGAAATCCGATTCCAGACTCCGATCTGCCATCCGAATGTCAACTTTAAGACGGGAGAGATTTGCTTGGATTTGCTGAAGACGAGCTGGACGCCGGCGTACGGGATTGCGAGTACGCTTGAGGCGGTGCAGCAGTTGCTGAGTGCAGGGGGTGAGCCGGATAGTCCGTTGAATGTGGATATTGCGAGGTTACTGAGGGAGGGGGATTTGGTGGGTGCAGAGGGCTTGGTGAGGTTTTATACGAGAGTATTGGCGATGTAAGGAGATATTGAAGGTGAGAGAAGAGAGGGTAACTCCGTTTGGAGGAATGATGCACCGATGCAAGTAGTTAAGTCAGTCCCGCACTTCTACTTGCTCGACTTATGAAGGACGTGCTTATGATACGCGGTCCAACCGCAAACTCTGCACCACAAAGACCACCCGTCCCCTTGTCACTGCTTCCCGGCCGAACGCCCGATTCTCTACCCCTTTCTCTGTGTCAAGAGCAACCTTCATCCGACCACAATACTATCTGTCCCACGAGTTACATTCCCGCACGAAATGGCACCGAAAATTGCCCAGAACAGCCTCGCCGCCGACGATCTTTTAAGACAAAGACCAGCTCGAAGAGTTCATCTCTTCAGCCGACGAGCTCCTCGCGGGTGACCGTCCACGCTAAGATCGTATCCGCCTGTTGACTCTCATCGGCACTGTCGTCGAATCTCCAGAGGAGACCGCAAAATGCTACGCCGAGACCGAGAGAGAGTACGTGCTCGGAGAGCGCTGCCGAATCTGGGAACCGAGCACGGAGGCGCAGACGGCGCTGGCGGATCTGCGGGCCATACTCGACCAGCTCAAGGAAGCGGTTCTACGCGAGGCCCGAGCCACGACAGCCACTGTGGACTCAGCCGATTGAATAATCGATCTCGAATTCGCAACAGATATGAGCAAATGAGCAATTTCGAGCTGGATGTGCGGGTGGAGGTCTCTAGCAACGACGCACGGCGAACTCCGAGCTGGGAACCAACGAGGGAGATACTTCAACTACTAGCAAGCCCTGCCAAGCTTAGGAACTCGGCGTGTGCCACAGCGTCAGAGAGGTAAGGCCCATGAAGTAACCGTAACTAAGAAGTGGTGCTAAGTTCTATGACAGTATACGTAAGCATCTTTCTCAAGCCACTTCAAGATGCAGATCCAGGTGAATCGGCCACTACCTCACTGTCATGACGACCGAAGGAGCCAAAGCGTTCGGAGCAAAACCCTATGGCTAGGTGGTTCAGGGACTGGCGCTGCTCATCGCCCAGCCACTTGAGTCATAGGCTCATGAACCAGAGATCAGAACAAAACTGTTGAGAGGCGTCAATCGTTGCACAGAAGGCGTTGTTGCTCCAGTAGATGCCCAATGTCGCTGCTGCGATGGATCGGCTTGTCTGCGCGATCACCCGCTAGCCAAAGACCTTTCTTTCCATTGTCGACATTGACTCGGATTGGGTGATTCAGGATGAGCGCGAGATCCCGAACTTGCTCGCGAAGTTCGGCGGCGAGGGCTTTCATGTGACATTCTCCATTGGGATTGACCCTCTCGGCCGGATGAGGTTTTGTGGCATTCTGTCATGCTACATCAGCCACGATCTGTACCGTGAACTGACTCGATGGAGGTGAAATGCCTTGTTCAAACCGGCAGCCTACTTTGGTGACAAAGCACTGGTATCGAGCTTAAGGGCGAGGTCGCGTTGATCTACAGTCATTGGTCTGCTGCGGATTTCGACAGTGCTTATGCGCGAAGCTCTGGAAGGGTTCTGACGGCATGGCCGTCCCAGCCTCACAACGCAATTCGAATCAACCATGACGCAGTGAAAATCATGCTGCTCGAATTACTTTTAATCGGTGGGTTTCTCTACAAAGATACCGTATCTCACGAATCATCCCAGACTCCGATCGCTCGGCGCCTTATACGACTGCAAGAACCATTCTCGAACATTGTGCCCAAACGCCTCCAGCTCAGCTTTCACATATCAAGTGATATGGATTGCCTGCTCCCTCCAGATCGTGTCATCAGCGTCACACAGCTATACCGCTTCTCCCTTCTATGACCATCCGAATTGCTAGGATCCTCTTGCCTCGGAAGCCTCTGGCAGTCTTGATTCTACAAGCCGGCTAGGGTCACACTAGCGCGCTGATCAAGATATCGGCATTTAAACGGGCCCGCATGAGATCCTGTTCCCTCTTGCTTTCGTCAATCTCTCCGGAGCTATGGAGCTACCCTCGCCAGGTCTGGGCGTAGACCTCTTGACTAGTCCTTCCGGATCGTGGAAGGCTTGAGCCACTGCCTGACGTGCTGGACTGCCGTCACTGAACGTGAGCGAAACAATCGGGCTGACGAAGAAGTCGTTTGCAAGGCGACCTTCACACCACCAGAAGCATCTTGTACGCACTTCGAGGGTAGCCGCGGTTCCAGCAAAGAGCGCACGAAAGTCTTTCATGACCTGCACGATGGTGTCGGCGACCCAGCCGTCGGAAGAATCCCATGCACTTCACGGACCGAGGGAAATGCAGACGTGCTGGAGGTGACGTGCAGATGCGCCCAATGAAAGCAGCCAACCCCCTATTGACATGCGTGTGGAGAACGAGGCCGGCGACACGTGCTCCTCGTCTACGTCCAAGATGCCAGTGTCGAACTCGAAGCGATTCTCGCCAATGAAGATAGACAGTGCTTCAGCTCGGATTTGCTTGCAGGTGGAGAGCAGGCTGATGGCGTTCGATATGAAGGGCTGGCTTTCAGTTGCGAAGAGGTTGGTCATGTCCGCGGGATTTAGTCTTAGGCAATCGTGCCGTACTACCGCAAGGCGGTATACTCTGTTACGCAGCTCCGCCGGAAGCTCGTTTAGCCTTGACTTGTCCATCGCGAGTATAAGTAAAGCGAAGCGCACAGATCCGTCAACAAGAGGCTTGGATGTTTGCAACCTCGTAGCAGGTGACTTGGCCGTAATATGGTTGTTTGCTGGGTAGGCTGCGTGTCCGGAATGAGGTTGATGAAAGGTGAAAAGAGGAATTTGGAGAGGGCAGGCAGTGGACATAAAGGAAGTCGCGCGCGCTAACGCTGCACGTGCTGGGGTGGCATTCACTGGGTATTTGTTAGAACACGCTCACGCGAGATCCGCCTTCGAGGTAACTGAGCGTCCTGGAACCGCCCTATGGAGCTAGTGTAGCAATGATAATAAGTCAAGCCGATGGACCTACCGCGTGGGATGGGAGGCCAGAAACAAGCATGCAGGAATTACCATTGTGACTTAATGTAACTCGAGACATGAAAAGTGCGCTGCTGGGATGAACAAGCTTGGCTGCAAGCATTTCTAGATATACACTCCTGGCATCGCCAAGCATAAACTCATGGTTTCCTACCAGACTCCATCTAGGCCTCTTCGGATGGTCTTCTTCAACTGTCTGACACCCTTCGTCCCACTTTTGCATCGTACATTGTGAAGGCTCCAGCTCTCCGCAAAACGTATCAACCTAAGTTCAGTAGCCACACAGCTCGCCCTCAAGACCACTTGACCCACTGCCTTCTTCCAATCTTTCCCGCCCCTGGCCTTTATCGAGCACGACCCAAATATCGTCTCCAGCCACCTGTTTGAGGGTCTTACGACTACGCCGAAGATCGAATCGTCTGTCGCCGGAGTCAACTCTGCCGTAGCTGCCCTCATCAGACCCAGGAGTGGTCTTCTTTATCAGCATCTCTTCATCCTTGAACGCATCGGCTAGCGCATCACGAATCGTCTTGCCATCGCTGAAGGTAAGTAGGACCTCGGGGCAGACGAACACGTCGCTACGTAGGTAGCTTATGTCCGACCAGTAACGAGTTGGCTGGGATTCCGGCTTCGCTGCAGTGCCAAGGAGTAGAGTCGGCAGGTCTCTCACTCCGAGCGAGCACCTCGATCTCATCGTCGATGTCATTTTGCGGCCTGTCTGCGGAGCCTGCAGACCAAACACCGATGTCGAACTTGTGACGTGTTGGATGTGCCGTGCTGCTGAGCTAAAGAAGAAAATCCAGTCACCGACGACCAAGCGGGCAGCGAAAAGCGATCGAAGGACGTCTTCCTCGAAGTTCCACCCAGAGCTCTTGTATACTGCTTCTGACCAGGAAAGTGTTCTCCGTAAACAATATCGGCAACGCCTCCTCTCTGATTTACTTACAGCTTGACAGAAGGGTCAGAGAGTCCGACACGCCGCGTTGGCTTCCAGAGTGGACAAGATCCTGCGGGTCTACGCCGTTCAGCTCGAAATCGCCGTCTTGAAGAAGTGTGAACCTGTATGTTCTGTTGCGAAGTATTCCAGGAACTTTGCTGAGACGCGAGCTCTCCATAGCTGCTGCGGTCTCCCCATACACACCATGATACCCATTATGAATCGCCAGAGTCGTCCCGTTCGTGCAGAACGCATCTTCAGCATCACAGTAAAGCTGAACACTGTCATCATGCTTGCCACAGTGAATCTGGTCCGAAGGTCTGGGGTCGAATTATCACCCATATTAGTACATATTCAATAGAATAGGCTCGGAAAAGGGCCGTCTCTTAAACCGCCGTGGATGGCATTACCCACGTGAAACGTCTCGCCCACGGTGAAGCGGTCGTTCGCTGGCAAAAACACTGCCTTAGATATTACACTGCGCTGTAGTCGGTGTGGTATTGTAGATTCCCATGTTGCGGTCACCGCCTCCACAAAGGGCATCGTCGAAAACTTTGGAGCTGGATGACATACGGTAATCAGCCCCTTCGATCAAGATTCGGCGTCACACAATGGCGGAGGCTCACCCCTGCGAGTACCCACTCAAGACAGTCTTCGCATCGGGGCATATTTTGGCGGATGCGGTGACTTGTTGTGTGGCATTGCCAACTCCATACCGGACTGAAGCCATATACGTGGTATCCGCGAAGCCTGCTTTGCCATTTGGGGGATAGTCTATGGCCTCTATTGTTGGCTGCGGGTACGCTTCGTGGACGTCTGAAATGAAAGCGCCGGCATAACCAAAGCCTGGACTAGCATCTGTGTTGCGGGCACCGAAAATATGGACTGTCATGTATGTGAGCGATATCTACACTTAGCTCGACCCCAGACGTCTATGTTGACTGTACTCAGCGAACAGTCAGCCTGGGTCTCGTCAGCGGTAGAGGCTGCGTTGATCGTGCTTGAGGGTGCCAGTAGCACAAGGGGTCTGAATATTGTGTTTTGCATATCGAGTGATACCGGGGGCTATTGCGATGTCATGATGATCGCTAGATTGTTATATAAGCCTCTGGTGCAGTGTCGAACTCACTGTGTTCGCGTAGCGCTTGTAAGTGGTCAGGTGGTCTATGCCCTCCTCGCCTTATTTGCCCCAAGTGGAGCATAAAAGGACGTTGCACGCCGTGGACACTCCACGATTCACTGGAGAGGCTGAAAGAGGTCGGTGTGGTATGTAATCGCTGACATGTGTAGACGAAAGCTTGATTGGGCTAGCTGTGGTACGCCGATCTGTCACTGCTCCTTCACTGCTGCTTAGCTGAAAGCTTCGAGTCGTACATGGCGCATCGTGACCGCTGTTCTTTCGGGGAACGTACCACGTGGTCTGGATGCATCCGCAAAATATGACCGGCTCACGAATGTGCATATTGCAAACCATCATCGTCTGTGTCGTTGATACCGTGAAGTTTTTCCCAGGTGTGATGGTCCTCTAGCCATATCTACCTGAAAGACTTGTCGAGAGATTCTCCATCACGAATCCTGCCGTGGACTCGAGCTCGATGATGAGCCTAGCCACTTTCAAGCGTGACTGCACGAGATCAGCCGTCATGATCGCAGTGGACTCTCGAGATCGGTCTCCCAGCGATGCTTTGATTCTCCGAGCGTCTCGCTCTCCAGCGCATCCTCCAGAGCCTGATCGGTCGCACTCCGGGCTGAGGCAGCGTCCCAAAAACCCAAAGTCACGCTCTGACTGTTGTATTTCAACCAGATGGCCGTGGTTCCTCATACGACTGTAGTATTCGTGATCACGAAGAGGCCCTTGAGTCCATTCAGTGTGTCTGACAGATACGCTGGCGTCCCATCGCGCCCACGGGCTGACCACCAGCGCCCGAGGTGAATGACTGGGCGCTGAATGTGGCGCGCAGATGCTCCAATGATGAAGAGCCAGCCGGCGAGGACAAGGCGTACTTGCCAAGCGCGATGAACGGCTTCGCCGGCGTCCCCGGTGAGAATGATATTCGTCTTGAACACGACTTGATCAGCAGAAAAGATCGGCAAAGCCTCTGCTCGGCTCTCCTTGCACGTGAAAAGCAGACAAAGTGCGCTTCTGACTCCAGTACGATATGCATCAGTCTTGGAGCCTCTGGATGCACTCATCTCAATTTTGATTATGTCGCTGTGCACCAGAACGAGGCGATAGGGGCGGTCCGGAAGCTCACGGGAAAGCTGTTCGATGAAGTCTCCGTAGTGGCTGAGTGTGAGGCTCTTGTTGTGGTGTTTTTGTCGATATGTTGATCTTTGGCGCCTCGATGATGTTTCGAATGTTCAGGTGCGGGATAGTCGTGGCAAGCGTCGAATGTGTAGGCCTCTCTACGGTGCCAGCGAAGTCAGCGAAGCTGCGGTCAAGTAAAACGAAGGCGGTCGTGCTTTCGGATTGATATTGTGTCTGGCAGGAACAGAAGCTGGACTGCAAGATTTATCTCACATAAATGAAAAGCACGGTCCACCAACACAAGCGACTCGACTCAAACTGGTATTCACTTGATGGTGGATTCTCTGCGTCCTGGGTTCCAGCCACCTGAGTCTGCTAAAGGCTGAACTACTACAAATCATGCATGGAAGGTCTCTTCGCAGTGCATCGTCTTGTTATCGTAGCCGATATTCGTCCTGACCGTTATCATGCACATTCTGATTCCGCGCCTGAAGCCTTTGCCAGTGGCTAAATGACTAGAGGCCCGGATACGAGCCCAAAGCGGACTCAAGAGCTTTCACAAGACGCTTCACCTTGCCCTGAGACCACTCCAGGTCTTCTCTCAAGGTGACGTTGGAGTCCGCGAAACGGTGGATGCCGTACTTTGTTTCCATTCTTGCTAACAACGCCTTGCCGTCGTCTAGCATCTCGCGGAAAACCTCACGCGCAGTAGTCGCGTCTCTGAACTCTGCAGCGATGATACGTTCTTCGTCGTCGTTCGTGACTCTGCACCAGTTTGTTGATGCCCACTGCACTTCCAACCGTTGTCGGGGCATCGCGCTCGTGCTTCTGAAGAGGAATCGCAGATCTTGCATGCGAGAAGGTATGGCATCGACCCTCCAGTCGTGTTCGTCTTCCCAGATTTCCCACCGATCGATACGTAACACAACATCTCGAATGTGTTGAGCAAAGTCACCAATCTGATGCAATCAGCCGCCCACAAGCGATGTCTCGGCGGAGCGGTTTCGAGGATGAAGGACGTTGCTGCTGAAGGTGAAGGTGTTCTCGGCAAAGAAGATTGGCAGCGCATCCTGTATGATCTGCCTGCAGCTAGAGAGGAAGGCCAGTGCTCGACGGGCTCTCACTCCCCCGCAAAATTCTCGAGCGCGTATGGAGTCGAAGAAGAGGTTGTCACAGAAGACGACGACCAGACGATAGATGGTGTTGCGAAGCTCGCCCGAATTCTTTCCCAGCGGTGACTTGTCCATGATGCCGCGCAGTTGATGAGAATGTGATGAGAGTTGAGTGGCGATTGTGCTGATGTATTGGCGGTACTGTCACCGCGGAATGGAGTGGTGTTGGTGCAAAAGTTGGATGTTGGTCGCTAGTTCATTCTGTTGAAGAAAGAGGGCGTCTTATATGCGGTACTAAACGTGGCTCCGCTTCAGCGCGTTTCACGTCCACATGTGCTATTCGCGTCGCTCGTTAGACATCAGCTTGTATCAATTGCTCTTGACTCCCACCTTACATGCCGTTGCCAACCTCACTTCCTACTCTTTACTTTTGTCATCAAATGCTTTCTGCCTTTGCCTATTGTTCCAGTTCAAAGTCCTGGAAATGCTGTCAACCCAGTCTTCGCTTCTACGATCCAGAGGTAGCACACTCGGGAATGGAAATCTGCTCGCGGATATCGTGACGTAGTCGCCCGGCCTTAGCTCTGACCTCTCCTTGCCATCGAAGCTTGCCCAGCAGCTTGCTCTTGCGTCGTAAGGCACACCGATCCGTAGCACGATAGTATCAGGTAGGATTATAGGCCTGAAGCTGAGCGTATGTGGCGCAATTGCTGTGACGAGGATAACGGGATTGTCCGGATGACACAGACTGCCTCCTGCTGCAAGATTGTATGCTGTCGAGCCGGTCGGAGTTGCAACACAGATGCCGTCGGCTTGTACTGTAGTGAAGTGCTCATCGTCACCAAAGACTTCGATGCTGGTCATCGTGGGCGTTGGACCTCGATCAAGCACGATGTCGTTGAGAATGTTGTTGCTGCCGTCGGGTTTGTGAGTGGATGCATCATCGCTGCCATTTCCGATCAACTCGTCAACCAGATCTCGATCGCTATCTTCGCCGTTTTCCTTTCGTGTCGATCGCATGATGGTCGCTTCAAATCGTAATCTTAGCGACACCGTGACACCATCGTTGAAGGCTCGCGGCAGGGTCTTCTCGTACTTGTCAAAGTCAAACTTGGTAAGGAAGCCTAGCGATCCTAAGGCGAAAGACATGACAGGTGGAACAACTTTTTGGAAGAGCCACGAAGCATACAAAACGGTTCCATCACCTCCTAGAGCGAGGCAGATCTCGAATTGATGAGGCTTCTTCGCACACAGCTCGTTGTTCCAGTACTTTAGCCGGTCCTTGTACGACTCGTCTTGCGATAGTAAGCCTTGGGCATCGAAAGTCTCATTGTCCTTCATCGTCTCTTCTACCCATACAACGTAGCCCCTGCCCTCTGCATTTTGCTGTGCAAGTAGCCACGCCGAGATATCCCTCGTTTTGCTAATCAGCGTCTTATCATGCGCTTTGGTCAACAAAAATACGTTCTTGACTTTTAAAAGAAGCCGAATATGCCCTAGCTTCTTCGAGAGTTCCCTTATACCGAAAGCCATGTCAGATAATTGCTTCTTGGTGAGCAGTCGTGACTGAGTATGATTGCCTTGCTCGGTATGGTGCTCGGTATGCTTGTCACCCGGCTTGTGCAACGCGTCCTCCTTCACAAGATAGTCGCCGGCTCTTGTCTTCTCCTCTAGTAATGAGTGTACAAAGCATGATGTTGCCTGCCTCTGATGCTTTGGCCGTTGTGCTGTCTCTGGCACCATACTCGCTCTTCTCCGCTGCGCATCCTGCTTATCGAATATCACTTCCAGCTGCTCCGATATGCCCTCGGAGTCGCTCGAGTTGCGGTGGTGCTCGTCTGCCCCTCGCCGCACGACTGCCTGCTCGAAGTCATTGACCTCGACGCAATTCGCCTCGGCTTCCGGTTTGCGCTCTTCGCTGCCTGCTGCCATGGCTGTATCGGCGTCGTTGTGGGAGCTAGTAAGCTTGTTTTTGACGTTCTCAAGTAGACCAGCGATGCCATTAGAGCCAGGAGAAGTCGACATTTCTTAGCCGCTCAGTCAGAATGGGTATCCCCTCGATGACGTTCCTGCTGTTGTTGTTTAAGGTTGCAATTAGGCTCGTGCTAGCGGCAGATCAATTAAGCGAACATGCAATTCGGAAGAAATCTAGACCACCCCCATTCTCCTTCAATGTCGCGACGAAAACAACGAACGCGTGAAAATTACAGATGACGAAGCTGAGAAGTAAGACTCATTTAATGTCCTTACGACGAGGTTGATCTTCAAGACTCAGCTCCACTTCACTTCCGCAAGCACTGGCCAGAGCGATTGACAAAGCGCTGACAAAGCACATCGTATCATATTCTGGGAGTACAGCTATCACCGGACACTTTCAGACGCCATCTGTACATGCAGACGTTACACCTAGCAACATATTATCAGATTTACAACGATGAAGTACACGATAACCCCTTGGCGCCATCAAAGCGACCTCCTCCTCATCCGTCAACAACTCTACCAACTCCCCAAAGACAGCCAAGACCACCGCCGCCACGCAGTAAACCGGGTAATGGCCTGGAAACTCCGCGGCAACCTCCCCCACGCAATAGAATCAACAGCACTTTTGATCGACGCAATCCTCCACCACCATTCTCCCGACAGTGCAAACTCCACCTTCAGCATCCGCGCAGTCTACACAGCAGCTTTCACCCGTTTCGTCACTGGCTTCTGTGATATTGGCCGGAATAAGGAACGAAGTTTGGAGCCGTCGAGTATGCTCGATCTTGCGAAGCAGATTGGGATGCCGGTGGAGTTTGTGGCGCTGAGGCATGAGGCGACGCATGAGGAGATGCCGGGCTTGGCGAGGTTAGTGAAAGTTACGGAGCAGGCGCTGGAATGGTTGTGGCAGATTTATTGGAGCAAGTTGTTCGATGATACAGAGGATGCGGCAAGCATTGCAGTCGTGAGAGATGAAGCCAGGAGAATTCTGAAGGAGTTCAGAACGGCGCATCGGAACGTGTTGCGTGCAAATCAGAGGACGGCTGCGCAAGATGTGGTCAGCAAGACGAGTGAGGTTTGCGTGAAATTGTGCGGTGGTAATAAGGCAAAGACAAGCGCTCTCGTGGACGTTCTGATAAAGGATAAACTACTAAGTCCCTCGAAGCGTGAGCTGGGTGCCTCCATGGACGGCGCGTTCTTGATCTGGGATCCACTACTGAAGGGCATCGCCAGAAAGCAGAGGCGCTTCATCCCCGCTCTGGTGAAGGGCATGCTGGAAGCCATCAGCGCCTCATTCGCAACACCTGCAGAGCAAGATGTCGACAAGGAAGCTCTGAGCATGTGGCTGATCCGTATCGAGCTTGATGAGGTTTGGATGGCGTTTCGGTCTGACTTGGAGCAGCATGATCTGAAGACCGAAGTCTTCATGTGGTCCAGTCTGCATGCCAACCACTGGACCTCATGGCTTGGTCAGAAGATGCTGGAGTTCGGCGGTTCGCAATCCAAGAGTGAGTGGGTGGAAATCTTGGAGGCCAGCCGGTTGGACGATAGGGAGGCTGCAGACCGTTCGACGCCCGATGAAAATCCGCCGGAGTCGTTGCCGATTGATGGCGCTGCGAGCCATTCCGTGCACTCGCCTTGGAGTCGATCAGTGATCCCAGGTAGCACACCAATCGGTGTAGTCCGGTAGCATCGTCCGAGCGCCCTTGTGGCTCTCTTGGATCACCATCTCAAAGTCCATAACCCATATCATCATATGTCTCGTCATTCTGTCTCTTTCTTACCCAGCCCCCGCCTTAATAGCCTCCTCCCTCTCCACCACACTCGCCTTAAACCTCAGCAAGAAGATTGTCTTCCCCAGCCACATCTCATCCCCCTCGCTCCAGTGCGCACTCACACCCTCCGTACTAAAACCCGCCGCATCGCATATGCCTTCAACGATCCCAGCCACGAACGCTGCGCAATTGAGTTGACTCATCTCCTTCGGAATACTGATATATGTATTCACTACCGGCTCATTGTCCACAATCATGTACTCATTTTTCTTCGAGTTGCTCTGCTCCAAGGCATCGGCTGGGCGATTGAAAAGGGCTCTCCACAGTGTTCCGTGGACGAATTGGAGTAGATCTAGGATTCTCGTGGGTCGTTGCGCATTTCGGGGCGATTGGCGGTATAACAGAAGATCCAAGAGCTTTATCCCGATGGGATATCCAGCGCGGTTTAGACGTGTTTCGATCTCGCTGACGCTGCCGGATTTTGAGTGATGGTATGTTATGAGGGTGTTGAAGAGGTAGGAGAACGAGGCAAGGGAGGTCTCGGTGGTTTTCGTGCGGTTCAGATTGCGGTCGTAAATTGTTTTGCGCGATGATGGGTAGCGAAGGGTGGATTGGAAGGGTTTGGCAACGTGAATGGGGGTGTAGGTGGGTCCCTTGGGAGGGACTGTCGGCGGTGGAGGATTGCTCATGCCGGGCATGGCTTGTGGAGGACAGATGGGGTGGTGCTCAGGTCATTGGTGACGTGTAATAAGAACTCAAGGGTGGTTCAATGTTAAGATGTTCCACAGAGCTGCGATGCACCGCGGATCACGATCCCGCACCCGGCTACCAGCTTCGAGTACAACTGGCAATGCGACTGCTACACCGCTCAGTAATCAGTTGTAACATTTCTCACGTGAACATGCACCTCTGCTTCACACTACATCTCATGCCGTCATGCCGTCATGCCGTCATGCCCCAGAATGAAATCTCACATCGAATGTCACCCTCGCTCGCGTTCGGCCCCTCTGTGCAGCGAACACGTGCTCGACCTAGGACA
Source organism: Dothistroma pini CBS 116487 (assembly GCA_002116355.1). Lineage (NCBI taxonomy): Eukaryota > Fungi > Ascomycota > Dothideomycetes > Mycosphaerellales > Mycosphaerellaceae > Dothistroma > Dothistroma pini. The sequence continues at coordinate 24,722 of KZ108327.1, read as the reverse complement.
CGAGTCATCAACGCCGGAGCAGGAATTCGCTCACATGCCAGACGGCCATTTCCCTGGGACCTGGCCACCCATCCTATGAAGCGATAAAGCCTGATGAAATTATGCAACAAGCATGTGCTTGTCTCCGCTGTCGCAGACATGTGCAAGCAGCGTCGTGAACGCACGACATGACTGCGTTGTTTATCAAATCACATTCCACAGAAAGTCCCCGTCACGCCGCTGTCTCACGGCTTCTGCTTCGGAACCGCACAGGCTGAAGGCACAGCTGCCACGATTTTGGCGAACAGCACCGGTACACTCTAGAATCACGCTTTGACGCCACCGCTCGCATTGCCGGTCAACGGCTTCAGCCAGAAAGCATCTCGACATCAGCCGGTGGCATCTTCGCAGTTTCCATTCGCGAGAAACACCATTATTCCTCTAGTGATCGCTTGCGCGCGAAGTCAGCAATTCGTCTCACAGTCAATGTCACCAATCACGATGCACCGGAAATGGCAAAAGCAGATGTTTGGTCATGCGGCTGAACGGGATGGATGATGGCCGTTTTTTGTTCTTGCGTCGCACGCTGCACGCGCCCGCGTCGCCGGCATGTTTCTTATTTGAGCATCGCCTCACGCACAGACTCGACCTTGGCTTTCATGTGACAGTCGCAGGGCGATCATCGGAGAGCGTGGGTGGGAAGGAGGGGCCACAGAAAGAACCAAGCCCGAGTGTCTCGTCCTGCAAGTCTTCCACCGCGTGTCTCTTCCTTTTCACAACGTTCAAGATCACGATCTCTTCTACTATAATCTGTGACTTTACCCCTCTATTTGCGCGAATTAAAGGAACAACACACAGCAGACACGAGAGAGCTGTCGCGCGACGCCTGCGTAATCGGCTGGCTTAGTTCGCTAGGGTTCCTCCGAAAGCTGAAAGTGGAGCAAACGGGCACGAGACACCCGCATTGGCTGACCCGGAGCTTAAGGTCTACATCGGTACTCTTCACATGCACGCTTGCAACTTGACGAACTGCTGGCCAAGAGCGTCGTGTCTCGCATCCCTAGCGACTTGTCCAAAGCTTTGGTCATCCTTACATCTTGATGTCGACGAAGCCATTCCTTAGTACGGACCCTTGATCAATGGTTGCAACGACACGAACGACTAGATCGATACTGCGTAACAAAAGGAAACATGACAAGAGCAGAGCGAGAGTTACGAGCGCGGGGTACAGTTCACAGAGCAATACCCGAGATCCTACGATCAAGTCCACGGGCGAAACATGGGGTATCACAAGCAGACTTGATTGTCGATCCACAGCCGGTAATCAAGACACCCACTGGTCCTTCCGCTTCAGCCTTTCGAGACGACCTTGCAATACGAGTTTCCGGTAGGGACACTCTCCAAGTAGCCGCGCACCTATCCGAACGTCCATATGCATCGAAACGGACGACAGACGGCCGCAAGGCGTCGGACGAGCGACCGAACGTCACCGTACACAACATGGCCTCGTTGACACGACCCGGTGGTGCCTTCATAACTGGTGGAAACAGCCAGGAAGAATTCCTTTGTGCCCGAACGACGCTGTACGCTTCCTTATTCGACGACTTTTACGCACTGCCCGACATTGGCGGCATCTTTACACCCGATGTTCTGGTATTTCGAGATTTCGATGCGATAGAATTGCCGAAACGTGATCGATACTTTATCAATGTCATTTCTGCCGGTGTTTCACGGCACCCAGAGAATCGAGGTCGGTTTGATGAGCGGGAAGAAAGTTGTTCGTGCGGTGTGAGCTATTGCGACCGGGATCGCGACATCATGGTTCGGAAGATGAAGGCCGTGCTGCGAATCGCACAGTCGAATGGTACGAGGCAACTAGTGCTGGGAGCCTGGGGATGTGGTGGTTTGAAGCATCCTGTGAAGGAAGTCGCGAAGCTGTGGCGCAAAGTGATTGCGGGAAGTCCACGGCAGCGGCGACCGAACGCAGAGCAGTGGGATGGTATCGACGAGGTGATCTTCGCCGTACCGGATCCAAGTCACGCGAGAGAGTTCCGTCATGTGTTTGACGATGTTCTTGCAGACGACTTCGTCGCAACTTTTGGCACGTCAACCGATGGGAACGTCGAAGCCGATGACAGCGAGATCCAGCGTCTGATTGGTACCGCAAGCTCTTTGGAATTGCAGATCGAGACCGCGCAGACTTCCTTCCTCAAAGGTAGGCTCAAGGATGAGCTTCGAGAGGTCAACCACCAGATAGCGCTAGGACGAGCTGCAAAGGCTGCCAGGGAAGACGACGTGATGACGGAAGAAGACGAAGACGTCGAGGATGACTATGTCGTATCTGGCTTCCCTGGATCGGATGGTGAAGACAACAGCTTTTATCGTGTCGATGGCACAGAGTCGGACTCAGAATCGGAAGGTGCAGGCTCGGAAGTGTACGAGTTCAGCTTTCGTGGCCCGACAGTAGACTCGCAAACATCCCAAGATGAGCTTGACGAGCTCGACGAGGGCGCTGGGTGGAGCGGGTACTCATCCTCGCCGAAGTTCAACCCGCAGACAGGATGGTTCCAAGGTAGCATCGATCAGTTGAGCGCTCACGTTCTCGGTGGCACCAAGATGGGAAGTGCAAGTCCGAGAAGTCCAGTCCTCGCAGACCTCGACTCGGGAGCTCCGAAGACCGACATTGCAGTCGACGGCTTCTTCGCGAGGTTCCAACGGAGTGACGTCGACGATCAGAGCTGAGAGCCTGGCGTATTTCGTTTGTGATTTGGCAATGGCGTTTCGGTGAGGTAAGCAGCTTGGAACAGCAAGACTGCATTAACCTGGCATCAGCAGCGGTGCGCTTACGAGCGACAGGATGATATGGCGTTGTGAATTTCGGTCCATCCGGTTAGCGGGACCTGGCATTTTGAGGCGTCATGTGGCATGAAAAAGAATCTGCCTTGGAGGATGATCTAGTGATGTTAGGTACGGACAACGTTCAAGATGTGTATGCTGCTCGCAGATGCCAGCGTGTCGTCTTATCAGGGTGCTCATCAGCTTCTCAGCTCATGGTCAGGCCACTGCCTCAACGCTTGGTGTATGTGTATATGAGTGCCGTGCATGGCGGAGCGTGGATTTGAGGTGAGACGCTCATGATCACTCTCTTCATGATCATGACAAAGTGCAGGCACGCCGCAGGCTTTGATGAGCACATGAGCAAGTGAATGCAAAGGACCAAGATGAGGATGACGGGACGAGGGTGAAGGTGTTGTTAGATAAAGCTCCCTTCTCGTCGTTCTCGCTTGAGAAGTGTTGAGATTAGCAAGGTCGAGCTCAGCGGCCCGCTACGGCAGGGGAGTCTTGCTGCAAGATATGTTCTACCTGACCTGATCATCACATCGTCAAAGACCACAGTGTCCTGCATCTCAAACTGCGATGTCCATCAAAGGCCTCGGCGCGGTCTCAGTCCATGCAGCGTCAGCATAGCCAGCGAAGTAGACAGATCTGACTGCTGCTGTATTGATAACATCGAACTTATCCCGTCACATCGCCGGCACACACTCTTGGCGACTGCCTCAAGTCCCACCAGTGGCAAAGAACTGGCAGTCACGACCTACAGTTCAAAACATGTTACATATTCGACGTGGGGGGTGAGTTTTTCTCGACAACCGCCTTGGCTTAATGGTATGCCTGCTAGTACCCATCATATGGTGCATGGTGTAGCCACTGCGTTCACGGTCAAGCGGGGTTCGTCTTGGCCATTGGCGTTCTGGGGACCACTGTTGAACCAAGGCTATTGCTCTTTTGTTATCTTTTTGTCTTCGGGTTGTGCTATAGCTTCTCATGTCTTTTGGATCCGTGTCAAAATGCTGTTCATCTGGTACATATCTGTTTTCCAACGTGATTGATCTATACATAGATAAGTTTCCTGGATATTCAGGGCGACAGGGTATACTGTGCAGTCCTTGGGACATCCTCCTCCACCTCTTCTGCATCGTTCACGAATGCTTGTCAAGTCTTTCATGCCTCGAACGTTTCGTGTGGCGACGTCTCAGCAGACTTCTGGCAGTTCCACTGGTGATCTCGGCTATAGCATTTATGCCTTGAGGGAAGCCTTTCTGCGTGCTTTGACAGTAATGTCATACAGAGCGTCCTTGAACGCGAACAAGAAGGCCGCAGTGATGACGGATTGAGTCACCTTTGGTCCAATGCCTGTCGCAGATCGTTAGCAAAGTTTAAATGCATTAAGCATGCCCTGACTTACCTCCGTAGAGACCACCAATACCTTCCTCATTGTAAATCTTCTTCAAAGTGGCAGTCATGCCCAGCTTTGGTGCATTGCTCTGCGCGACGTGTGCCCGCGACTTCACGGTGATATATGGGTATGTAATGCTGGTAGCAGCCAGCTTGCCCAGCGCACCCAGCATGAAGCTGTCTGTAGGTCCGACCTTCCTCCTCTTCTCCACATATTGCTTCAACTGCTCGAAGATGGTGTACTGCAAGATTGGGTTGATCACCAGGACCAACGCTGGGAGGACACCAGCGAAGAGGCGGAAGAAGCCGTCCTCGCGGATGATCTTGAGGAGGGTTGAGATTGTGCCTGGACGGGCAGCCTTCTTCTGCTTCTCGGTTGTAGGAAGATCGTCATTGGCCTCGTTCTCGCGGGCGGTCATGCGGGTGTTGATGACCCAGATTGGGTTGGTGAGGAGAACTGTGGCAGAGCCGGCGAGGGCGCCTGCTGCCATGGACTCGAGAGTCGAAAGCTGCTTCTTGCCCGTCGACCGCTGGAAGAAGGAGCGTGAGAACTCGTACCAGTAGTAGTAGACGAAGTTCGTGACGGTAATGCCAAAGAGCGCGCTGTCGAGTCCCGCGTACAAGCCGGTGATGCCTTCGCGGTCTACAATGCGTCGGGCTGCGGAGAGTGTGCCGGTGTTGGCCTTCTTTTTCTCGACCTGCGCTCGCGTGGAAAGTGTGATCAATGGGTATCTGCGTCGTTCAGTCTCGGATCCCATCTAGTGCATACAGTCGACTAACGTCAATGCCATTGAGAGCAAGCCTCCTCCCGCACCGGCCAACGCGTGAGCAACATTGTCGCCCTGTTGCTCAGCAGTAGATTGTGTGCCGACGCTTTGCGACTGCTGCGAGTTGGTTGGCGGGTTCTCTGTGTACTCCTTCGCATAAGGATCGGTGGATCGCGCTTTGGCAGACATCACGACGGCTGTTGTTCCGTTCTGTTATACTATGTTGTCCTGCGTTGACGATGCAGACGTGGGGAAGAATGCGGAGAAGCACAGGGTGCGAATGGCAGGGAGACGACGTCAAATACGTATGTACATGTACCTAGAGCAGACATGTGGAAGGACATCATCACCTCGGTTCAACTCGGCGATTGGAGAAGGGAATGCGTGGATGGAAGTCGTGGCTAGCGATGCCGCGACTTTTCGGCGTCTTGATCGTCATTAGTCTACTTCGGCCCCTTCATGGCCTACTAATTAACCGTCAATACACCCGCGACTGCACATATATCGAGCTAAGATCCAGCACACCTCACCCTGGTGTTGTCTCTTGATGGATGATCTTTGACCACAGTGCAGAGCACTGCCCCTAAGACGGGTGACGCCCGTCCTCTGCTGTGCCTGCGGGCGCCAGCTGACTGGACACGGTGCTGAATACGGCGCCATTGAGTGGAGAATATGTATCAACAACAACAGCATGGCGGCGCCGGCGCTGATCAGCACTTTCACGGCATGGCCACAGGCCACTTCGAACCGCCAGTCTACGGAATCGACCCAGCCCTGCAGAACAGTCAGCACAGTCAGCACCTCTTACAGCCTACGTCGAACCCGGCGCCTGCACGACACTCGCCTAACAGAAGAATCCCGTCCAACGAAGGATTGATGCAGCCTCCAAACACATCCTCACCACGGAACAGTCCTGGTCCGCACTACAAGCCGACAGACAGGACTCTACCCTCTCGTGATGTGACCGCCGAAAATGTTACCGACGCGTTTGTTGACTTCATTCTGTACTGCAACCCAAACTTCCCACTCGATGTCGATACATCAACCCTCAGGACCAACTTCCAGAGCCCGCCGAAGAGCGACAGCAAAGACTTTGAGACGTTTCGATTGTTCGAGTTGATCAAGAAACTGGATGCTAAAGACATCAAAACCTGGGGTCAACTCGCATTGGATCTTGGTGTCGAAGCACCAGATATCGCGAAAGGCCAATCTGCTCAAAAAGTCCAGCAGTACAGTGTCCGGCTGAAGCGTTGGATGCGAGCAACACACATCGATGCCTTCTTCGAGTACCTGATGGACAAGCAACATCCTTACTTCAACGAAATACCTCACCCAAGCGATCCGTTTCCAGCCAATGGTAGAGATGGTGTCGTGGCGGAAGAGGACCTTGCCATTAGGGCACTTGATCCATCGTTCAGACCCAAACGAGGGAGGCGGCGCAACTCCGAGACAGAGCAAGACGATGCGACAGACAGTGACCAACCTAGAAAACAACCACGACTCAACGATAATCCATCCTCTTTCTCCGCTGTGCCGACCTCCGCAATGCCAATGAGTGCTCACCCGGATCACTTCAATGATCCTTGGGCAGTAGCTTCCGCAGTCACACCACAAAGCTTTGCCCCATGGTCTGGTCGTCCGCCGGCGTCTGCAGTATCGGCGACTTCGAATCTGAGATGGCAAGTCAGTCAAAACCAGAACCCAAGCACGCCATATCCCATGAGCGCAGTTCCTAGCTCGATGTCTGCGCATATTGATGCAGCATTCGATGGCGAGCCAAAGTCTGCGGTGACGCCTTCGTCACGAAGGCGCCGGCGGCATGGTCCAGCGGTGTCTAGTGCGTGGCCGTCGAACAACACGCCAGGCGCTAAGCCTCGAGGTCGTCCTCCGGCGAATCGCAATGCACAAGATGGACCATTCAGCACGTTTCCAGCCGATCCAGCGAACGATAAGTCAAAATGCCAGGTGCAGGACCCAAAGTCGGCAGTGGAGCTATCCACGCCACAGACAGCGCCGCCAACTTATATGATGCCAGAAGGAAGACCAGGAAGGCTCTCACTCCAAGTTCCACCGCATCAAGGTGGACCTGTGAGGCTCGCCACGCCTCCAGCACTGCAGGTCAATGGCGAACAGCAAGATCTTGAGTCCAGGAGCGACTCGGAAGATCCGTCTCGAGCGTCGATGATGACGATACCGACAGTTCAAGGCTCGCAAGTTGGTGTCAAAATTGTTCCAGACAACGCGCCGCCAAGCTTCTCTTTCGAGTCATTGAAGCGAGTTGTGGCGAGCGACTTGCTCCGAGCTACTATGCTCGGGCGGCGGCAGCGTCTGACTGGCGAAGAGGCTAAGAGACTAGCAGATGCTGTACTTGACCGACTAGCAGTACCTCGAACAGAGTCAGGTTCTCTGCTAGACGATCTTGCACGCCTCACAGCAGCCTCATGGCTTGGTGTCGGCGACCAGTTTGGCGTACCACTCGGACCCTCCGCTGGTCACGGCAAGCGCGTTCAAGTCACCCGCTTCCGCACAGATGCCGGTGGCTACGAAGAAATCACCTACGACGAAGACGAAGAAGGCGTCCGCGAACTCTACGATCTCTGCTGGCACGTCAGCCAAGGCGGCTGCATGGGCACATTCGAGATGAAAGGCCTTTCACTCGGTCCTAGCACAATATATGGACCAGAGGATACGCATGATATGGTCATACGAAAGGCCAATGAAGCAACACGAAAGCTGCATTCGAGTGATCTTCGGAACGTCGATACGGAGGCCTGGCTCGAGAAGAATATGTTTGATGTGGCGAGGTCTGTGGTGCAGGAGTCATCGTCGTCGTCGAGGAGTGAGGATTATGTGGATTGGAAGGCGAAATTTAGAGTTTTGGAGTTCAGTTCGAAAGTTGCGGCTGGTGAGGTGCAGAGGATGAGGCAGAGGATGTTGGAGAAGGTTATCGATGCGCTTCTTTGAACAGCGTATTCACGGACATCGTGACCTCATTCACCGGGATATCCTAGAGAATGTTATCTGAGCTTCTGGAGCGTTTCCTGGGCTGTAATGCGAATCTTACAATGATTGGAGTCCATTCCTTGGCAGCAAATTTTGTCGTCGCCGGACGAGTTGCGCCCCTTCTATCTCATCACGGCCACCACTCGTCTCAATGCGAAGCTCCTTGGCCGACGATACACCACGGCTGCGTGCAGACAAGAGGCCCGAGCCAGGGCGTAGAGGCTATCCTTTTGTCGCTGGTGAGATCGCGGTTCTTATATGATCTCCGAGTTGGAAATACCTCTATTCGCTTCCAGTACGTGCTGTATTTGCATGTGTAGATGTAACCAGCAGGTGCATCATAGCGTGGAGCTCGCCGTCACATGCTTCGGCTAGATCCTCACCATAATACATCAGCGGCAACAGTATGATGCCCCAAATCAATCTCATACGCTGTAGGAGCTCGTTGACAGAACGATCCCGACGATACCGTGATTCGAGAGACGACTGATGAATACAGCCCGGCCAGATCCTCCAACGTCGCTTGTGGCATCTGCGTTAGATTGAACACTCTGAGAAGCTCGAAATATGGCAGGCTAAGTAGATGATCGCTTCATTGTGTTGCTCAAGCTCTTCCCTGGTGCTTGGTGTCTGGACCAGTGGCATCAACAGACCAAGCAGCTTCAGCTGTCGGCATGTGGTTGCGAAATTCAGGACCGGTAGCACTGCAGTCAGTCGAGGTGGGGAGTCATCGCAGCCGCAAAAAGGTGAATTCGCCAGCACGGAGTCTTCCAATGTTCTATCATGGTCGTATAGACAGCCTATGTCGAAGTTTGACAGCTCGCAAAGAGCTGAAATGTGCAGCCTGTCGCTGGGTGTTAGCATAAAGCTATCATTTGCACTTGCCATACTCACTTTTCGAGGCCTTGGAAGCTGGTCAGAAAGACAAATAGAGCCCCTCCATTGAACCCCTCCTCATCAAGTGTGAAATCCTTGAGCATACCACCGCTGCGATTGAGAACCTTTGCCAACGTGGTAAGTAGATGATCGTAATGCCTGAGACTATCGACATGCAGCGTGTGGAGACGGGAGAAGTCGATAGCAAGTACCAGCACCTGAAGCTCCATTAGCTACGATCTCTCTGCAGTACCTATGTTGTGCTGTGTTTGGCATGTCTCACCTTGCTGCGTAAGCAACTCAGGTGGAGGATCCTCGAGGCAGCGTGGCGACATATTGGCAAGCCATGTATGTAGGTCTGTGTCGTGTAGAGTCTCGAAGCTGTTCAGCAACGCTGTGTAAGGTGCAAACGAACTCTACGATTGGAAGCGGTCACGGCTCCTGCCTCATGTTCACATGCCCAAGCGTAACGGTCTTGGGAATGAGCCGAAACCTTTTCTCTGCAACGATGCACAACGACCTCGCGAGAGGCCGCAAGTACGCCACAGGGAAATTTCTGGAGTATGCTCGGACGGGGGGCAAAGATCGATCGGTTAGGGAGTGCGTTCAATGGCTTCCTTCCTCTGATACAGTCACTTTCAAACATCCTCCCTCATGCTACGGTCGAACCATCAAAATGCCATCCTCCGCATTGTCCCGTGTCCTCAACCTCTCATGCACGAAGATCATGTCTCCAAACACGTCCTCGTCCTTCCTGATCTTGTAATACACCACTGGCATCGTCTCGTGCCGCTTCCCATCACAGATTTACGATGCCGCAATACTTCCAAATCCAATCAACGGCGGCTCGATGTGGCTCTACTGCGGCTTGTACAGGTCCATCAGCGCGCGGAAGCATTGCTCGAAGACTCCGATGTAGGTAGTCACGTCCGCAGCTCCCAGCACGGGATCTTTGTGTGCGCCGTGTCCTGAGTCGACTAACAGGCCGGATGGTGCTTCTGGCCACTTGTAGATGCGGAGAGACTTGATCTTGGGCAGGGAGACGAGGTCGACGACGGCGCTGTCGACGTCGTCGTCCAGTTTTGCGTGTGTGAGTGTCAATGCGACTTGTCTACGGTACTATCAGTAATCGTTTTGATGCGGCCACTGTGGCATAAAACGTACTCAAGCTGAGGACACTTCTTTACGAATCGATGATCAGGCAGCGATTGGACAGATCGCACTTGCAGTGCTGAGGAAGGGCGAGCGTGAACTTCTGCAGCGTGAATTTGTGACCATCAACGCAGTCAACATTCAACGTGTCGATTTCCGAGTAAGAAGCAAAGTACAGTTCTTCCAGTCCATCGAAAAATGACGAAAGTTCGAAGATGCTGTCATTGTCCAGGACTTCTTGCTCAAGGCGGAAGCTGCGCAGTCTGCAGTCCATGCCACCCTCAATCTCGCTCGTGAGCAGGTCCAGCAGCGTGTTGCAGTGCGAGTACTTGATCAAGGACAGTTGCTGGTGGGTGGAAAATTCGATTGACCTGGTTAGGAGCAGATCTGGGCGACAGAGAGATTGCTCCTGAAGCACCAACTCCTTAAGGAGTAGCCTGGGTACAGAGCCATTTGCGACGGTGAAGAACAGTGCGTGGAACAGATAGCCATTCTGCGTGGAGTCGTCGTGTAGTTCATATGACAAGGTCTCATCGTCGCTCGATTTTGAGGTGATGAGTCTCAAGGTACGTAGAAGCAGTGCGTGCAGTAAGATCTGCCGATAGAAGCCGAGCTCGTAGACGTTGGCGACCATTGGTGGAACAGCAAGGTCCTGAAGGTAGTCCCACAGAGCGTTGCCAAAGTATCCGTGAGAGTATGAGCTCCTGAGATTCGCTGCTCCGAACTCAAGGTGGCGCAGCTTTTGCTGCTGTGACAACAGGCTGGTGAAAGTCTCCTCTTCTACGCGGACGCCTTCGAGTCTGACCGCGCTCAGACTGTCCCTTGCGACGAAGTTCAAGAGCAGACGGAGGAACAAGCATTCCTTTGCTCCGGATGCGCTTGGTTTCGCAATGCGGATCGTCCTGATGTGCTTGAGATTGGGGTTGCTGCGACTCAAGAGAGGACATCCTGCCCCGAACAGCCACCCCTTAGCAGTGCTAGAAGTTGAGAAGTCTCGATAGAGGCGCGGAGCCGCCACAGCTTGGAGCGTTCTGGATGCCGGGCAGAGTGCGTTGCGCTCGGCCAAGTGGCGTAGGCAGAGCACTATATTGTCGAGCAGCTCAGTGGGAAGGCGCTCGAGTCGGACGGCCATCTCGAGAGCTGCGTGTTCTTTCCTGACAGTGAACTCGGGACGGGCCTTCCTCATCTGCACAATACTGAGCTGGGACACTGGCCTTGGACAAAAGGCAGAACCGAGTTCACACGCACTGAACTGCCGAGGTCGCGCGTATATCTTCGGTACACACTGAGGTCCAGTGGCGTCGAGTCGCCGCCGCTGTTGATATTGTGGTGTAAAAAGAGCTGTGTTGGGTAAGAAGCAGAGAGATGGAGTCGTGAACAACGTTTGAAAGCTCGAGGATAGAGTCCGTGCTCGTTCACAAGGCAAATTCGAGTCGACCTGCAAAAGCTTGTCATTCACCACCCTTTCGCAAGACTTGAGTGTTTCTCGGGTCTTCTAAAGTTCGTCCGAGTATACAGATATGTGCTTTGTGTAAAGCAGCATTGTAGCATCTAAATCGGAAGGATACGCTCCAGTACCAGAAAGACCTTCCAGCGAGGTAAGCCTCTTCAGCAGGTGAGAGCAGAGTACCACCAAATACGTTGAGGTCGATTTCAAACATTTCGATCTCTGGGTTGCTTGCTCAACAAGAAGCACTGCGAACAATAGCAGAGACAATAAGAGAAGGGATCCGAGCTGAAAGTCTTCCTTTTGCCTCAATCGCTCCTTTATACAGTGGCAAATGCTGCAGCTGGAAAGGGTTGTAAGATACAAGATCCCGCTCTCTCCGGATACATGAACCTCGTTCTACAGTCAACGCAAGGAAATGGCTCTTCGACAGAGTAAGCGATAACTGCACTCCGACATTCAACTTTACAGCCCCGCCGTCTATGTTCGCTTCGATGCTTCGATAAGAGTGGTGGAAATTACTCCTTTGGTGCAGGAGGACTTTGAACGGCGCCTGGACCCTTGTAGTCTGGGTTGCCAACCCAAGTGATGGGCTCGATCTTGTTCTCCTAGATGGTGAAGGCATGTCAGTGGGCTCTTCTATGATGTGATCGGACTGAATCCGTTGCTTGCTGCGGTACACAGACCATGCGGTTGGCCATATGTGCCACAGCAAGATCGAGCTGGCTGTTCCAGAGCTTACCTTGAGATATTCGTTGGTGGCCTCTTGCCATTCCTTGTTCATTGTGCGTGGTGTACCCTTTGCAAAGTAGCGCGTAGCACCAAAGATGGCACCTGCCGCAACGACACCGAGGATGGTGTACATGAAGATCTTGGTGCCCTCTCCTGGGGGAGGGAGAGCACGTGGACCGTGTGGCCCGAACGCGATCCAGTAAGCTGTGACGTGATTCTGTCAGCGCATCTTCTATAGAGCCATTCCAACCGTTTTCCTTATCATGTCTCCTTCGTGTCGTGTGCCTCGGCGTTTCTGCGGATGTACTCTCTCTCAGCCGCTTCGTACCACCAACACGTGCCCAATGCCATTCTCCTCCACGCCTATCAGGGTTGATTACATACCGGCTTTCTTCTCCTGCAGGGTGAGCTCATTCCAGTCGACCTTCATGCGATCCCGCAGAGCCATCCACAGATCGGCCTGCTCCTGGGGCGGCATGGCCTCCCATCTCTTCTCAATGTTCGCGAGTGTCGGGTTGGAGATGGCGTGCGCGCATCGCACCTGCTGCGGTGATTGCTGTTTCCGCGAGAGAGGTGTAAGGGCTGCGGCAGCGGAGCGTGTGGTCTGCACCGTGGCAGGGAGACGGGTCGCTGTTCGCAGCATCGTAGCGGTGATTGAGAGGAGCGGAGAGATCAAGGGAGGTCGTCAAAGACTGAGGAGGACCTCAATCGCAGCTGTCGGCCGTGTAGAATGAGATTGGCGATGTGCACAACGCGCTGGAGGTGGTCAATGGTAGCAGCAGAGGTGACGATGTTGCTCTACGAGAAGTTGAACAGCTCGACCCGGCGTTCTTGCCGCGCCAATCAAACACTTTGCAATCTTCCGATCTCAGCCGATCCGCGGTCTTGCTTGTGCTGTGCAACCACACCTCCTGCGAGCTTCATTTACGAATAATGCCTAAAAACGACCCTTATTGCGACCTCATCACGACTGCGCTCCCGCCTCACTGTTTTCCGTTGTACCACGGCGTTTTCAATGATCGTGGATTTCACCGACGCCGGCATGCTCCCATGCTCGTAGAAACCCTTGTTAGGGCAAGCGAACCAGACACGCGATCATGATTACATCGAGCCTGGCCGCCCTGGAGACATCACCAGCACAATAAACAGCGACGGCTCTGTGCCGGGACCGTCGCCGAGATCCCTCAGCAGTGGGCAAGGATATGCTCACTCACTACAGGGCTATGCGAGAGATCGTACGTGATGTCGGGGTCCGACGTGACATCGGAGTCGGTTGTGTAAGAATGTACATGTAGGCCAGGTCAAGTGTCGTACTTCTGACGATTCACAGCGCTTCTCGTGAGAATATTCGCTACTAATCGCTACACACAGATAACGTGACCCAGCAAATACTTTGTTCTCAACAAATCAACCATGGGCGACATAAGTGAGGCCAAGCCAGCCTGGCAAGATACCGCAGCTCGGAAGAGAAGCCAGCGAGATGCTCACATTCCAGTCGACTGGCGAATCGATGCAGCAAAATACACAGGTCTGAAAAGCTTACTTCACGTGCCACGAGACTGTGGTCTGCTCAGCGAGAAAGAGCTCAAAATCACGGAAAAGCACGATGCTGTCGCCATTGTCGAGAAGATAAGAGATGGTGTTTTCACTGTGGAGGATGTGATCACGGCGTTCTGTAAGAGAGCTGCTATCGTTCAGCAAGTGGTCCGTCAGGCAAATGACCATCCATGGCATCGAACAACTGACTTTGTAACTCAAGACCAACTGCCTCACGGAGGTCATGTTCGCAGAAGCCATTGCTACGGCCAAGTCTATGGACGAGAAACGACAGCGTAATCCTACGGGGCCACTGCCACCACTCTATGGTCTCCCAATATCGCTGAAGGACGGCTTCAAAGTGCCCGGTTTTGATGCGAGTATCGGCTTCGTCAGCCTTGTGGATCAACCAGCCACCACTTATAGCGCTCTTCCGGCATTGCTCAAGGACCTTGGCGCTGTGTTCTACTGCAAGACTAACGTCCCGCAGACACTCATGTCAGCGGACTCGCACAACAATGTGTTTGGCCGAACGCTCAACCCCTACAACACTGCGATGACTGCAGGAGGCTCTTCAGGTGGCGAAGCAGCATTGATAGCTATGCGTGGATCTGTGCTCGGACTGTGCACAGACATTGCCGGTAGTGTACGCATACCCGCTGTATGCAACGGACTCTACGGCTTCAAGGCATGCGCTTCAGTCATCCCATATGCAGGACAGCAGAGCCCTGCAAGCCCAGGTATCCCAGGTATTCTGCCTTCGATCGGACCTTTGGCAACATCCTCGCGCGCATGCGCCTTTCTGCTTGAGAATGTGATGAAAGCCGAACCTTGGAAGTACGACGGTACTGTGCTTCACCTCAAATGGCAGGACTTCCAGCCGAGATCAGTGCAGCCTCTGCGTATCGGCCTCATCGAAGACAACACTATGCACACTCCTTCGCCTCCCATCCGAAGGGCCCTGCGTGAAAGCGCAGAGAAGCTTCGCCGCGCAGGCCACGACATCGTTCCGATCTCCTTCGAGGGTCTCAACGTTACCCAGACCGTCGACGAGAACTGGGAGATGTATGGTTTAGACGGCTCTCAAATGGCCAACAAACTTCTGTCTTCTTCAGGCGAGCCTGTCGTACCTTCAGTCGTGAAGGCAGCACTGCTGGACAGGCCTGCGAAGACTCTGGAGGAGATCATGAGCCTAAATTTCAAACGCCTTGTCGCTCGAACCAAGTTCGGCAAGATCTGGGTGCAGCATAATGTCGACATCATCATGCTCCCACCGAGCGCGCATACGGCTGTGCCAATTGATGACTGGTACTGTGTCAGCTATACATCTCTGTTCAATTATCTTGACTGGCCGGCAACTGTTCTGCCTGTGGGAACTGTGAGTCGTGAGGATGTAGCAGACGATGGAGCGAAGTATGGAGCGAGGGACGAGCATGTCTATAGGGCGTATACTGGGCCTGAAGACTACGCTGGGCTACCGACTAGCATCCAATTGCTAGGGCAGCCGCAGGAGGATGAGAAGTTGGCGTGGTATGCGCAGGTTGTTGATAGGATCTTGCGGAATGATACTTAGCAGATGCAAGATGGAATCGATGTACTGCTGCGTCCGCGAGACCAAGTACCTTGCTTCGTCGTGAATGCATCCCCGATGCTTCTAAGCTATGTGTCGTCACTGCGCTATGGTGTTGCTATCGTAGCGAGCAAGATATGGCTGCGATGTTGTACGTACTTAGTGAAAGAAGTTGCCTCAGTTCCGGCCCCCACAAACGTCACTGCCACCCCGCTGCGCAGCCCGCAGTCAAGCTACATGTACAAAGCGTCGACCACGACATGTGATACGAATCGGTGCCTTGACTACGGTCGATGGCTCCCATCCCTTCACAGCACCGTCGCAACTTCACAGACAAAGGTCAACGCCCGATCATAACCATGCCTTCAACACTACCAACAGCGTCCCCAGCAGACGCTGACCCTCCGAGCCCCCCATCGCCGACTGCTAGCTACTACGACATGAGCGACGACGAGGAGACAGAATATCGAGCGGTGGGTCATAGCCATACGAGAAAGGGCGTCAAGTTGCTCTATGCGAAGAGCAAGGTCTATGTACACCCGTCGCCGAGTGCGAAGGATAATGTGAGTACATCCAAGGGCAGAAGGCGGCAGCATGGTCTGTCTGGCATGTGCACGCGGAGCATCCCCAGCGAAACATTGACTGCTGAGGCACTGGCAGGCGATCTTGGCTAACCACACTGTGTTTAGGTGGCGGGATATATTGCTCTGATGCAACAGAAGCCTGGCGTGGAGCCATCCACGAGTCACGGGAGTAGTAAGGGCAAGTCAAGAGCACGAGCACGATCGGACTTACTGTTGGCATGGGTACCGGAGGGTGGATTGGGCGATAACGCAGAGAAGTACAATAAGGGTGAGTGAGAGGACAATAGGCATCGTCTTTCCTAGACCAGCGCGCTGCATCTCAAGCATAGCAGCACCTGCTGAGGCATCGATCTAACGCTTGGATAGTCGAAACGGCCTCCGTCGACGGCGACGCAGCCAAACAGTCCTTCCTCGTCCCTCGGCCACCCGTCGTCACCACTCATAGCTCCAGCCTAGGTTCATACGCCTTCGCGATACCCGTCAGCGACATTTTCAGCATTTTGGTCAGACCTCCGAGTAGCGGGTGGTGGTTCGGCAGCGTGGTTGTCAACTCGCGCGCTGGGGACAGCTTCCCTGCACTCTTCTTTCATGACTCTGAGTGTCAATCTACAATAGCGCAGCGAAAGAAGTTGCAGCGAGAGAACTTTAGTATCGAAGGGCAGGAGGGTGGCATGTTCTGGGGTGGGGATCAACTGCTTGAGTGGTTGAAGAGCTACGTTGGAATCGAGAGGTCAGCACAAGAGCCTAGCATATATTTGGTCGATCCGAACGATGCAGACAAGCTATCATTTGGCAGCGGTGGCAAGCCAACACCTGATAAGGTGCGAAACGTACTGGAGGGCAAGCATAAAGACGAGCCGTCGAAACAAACCACTACAGGCGACCCTGTCATCAATGCTTTGAAACAGGTACGTGACTACCTAGCAATGGGGCAGATTATGGTTCAGCACGCGAGATGTCCACTGCCCTACGCGCTATACTAGCTGACATCCTTTGTTTGTAGGCTAGATTCAACTTCATGGAAAAGATGGCGCAGGTTACTACATTCACACGGAGAACGGCACAGGCGGTGGCTGAGAACAAGAATCTGCCGCCGCAGGTGAGAAGGTTGATGCAGAACCCACAAGTGCAGACAGTATCGGATGAGTTCGACTCTGCTAGGCTGTATCTTGCGAGATGGGCAATGGGCATCGCTGAGCAGTCAGAAAAGGAGAGGAACCAACGGATCTGGACTGCAAAAGATATTCTGGAGGTCGAAGACAGTGAGCTTGGGCAATTTGAGCTGTTGGACGCCGAAGGGCTCAATCTCGCCGACAAAAGGAAGCCAGTCACGCTGTCTGAGTGGAACAGCTTCTTCAATTCACGAACAGGAAGATTGGAGAAGACTCCTGATGAGGTCAAGGAGCGAGTCTTCCACGGCGGCCTCGACTCAGGTGATGGTGTACGAAAAGAGGCGTGGCTTTTCCTACTAGGAGTCTACGAGTGGGAGAGCACTAAGGAGGAACGACATGCCAAGATGAACAGCCTTCGAGACGAGTACATCCGGCTCAAGGGTGCTTGGTGGGAGCGGATGGTTGATGAGGGCGGCACACTGGAAGAGCGAGAATGGTGGAAGGAGCAGAAGATGCGGATCGGTAAGTCCCTCGCGTTGCTACGGCATCCTACTGCTGCTGATGACCTTTACTGATCGAGCCATTCACGGCGCAATAGAAAAGGATGTCCATCGCACCGATCGACATCTTCCGCTGTTTGCTGGTGAAGATATCCCACATCCAGATCCAGACTCACCTTTCGCAGAGTCCGGCACAAATGTTCACCTGGAGCAGATGAAGGATATGTTGTTGACATATAACGAATACAACCGCGATCTTGGCTATGTTCAGGGCATGTCTGACCTCCTCGCACCGATCTACGCCATCGAGCAGGACGACGCTGTGGCGTTCTGGGGCTTCACCAAGTTCATGGAGCGTATGGAACGGAACTTCTTGCGAGATCAATCCGGCATGCGATTACAGCTTCTCACGCTCGATCAGCTCGTACAACTTCTGGACCCCAAGCTGTATGATCACCTCGCCAAAGTCGACAGCACCAACTTCTTCTTTTTCTTCCGCATGCTTCTGGTCTGGTTCAAGCGCGAGTTCGAGTTCGAGGACATTCTCCGTATGTGGGAGGGTCTCTGGACGGATTACTATAGCAGCAATTTCCACCTCTTCCTCGCTGCTGCCATCCTTGAGAAGCACCGAAACGTGATCATGGAGCATCTCAAGGGCTTTGACGAGGTGCTGAAGTACGTGAACGAACTTTCTGGCACCATCGACCTCAACTCTACACTGGTGCGAGCAGAAGCGCTGTTCCGGAAGTACCAACGAATGGTCGAAGCTATCGATCGCAAGAGCAACTTCCCCGTCCCGACAGTACGACAACGATTGCCTCTGCCGCCTCCAGCAACTACTAGCCCTGGGTTCCGGCCGGGCAGCGATGGAAGGCCCCGTCAATCGAGCGGTACGAGCATCGGCAGTGGACACTCAAGACAGGGCTCTTCGTCCGGAGCTCAGGCTTCAGGTCGAGACAGGACTGTAGAGGACTATGTCGCGGCTGGTATAGGTGCTGGGAAGGAGAGCGTCATCACGCCTGAACTCAGACTATTGCTGAGTCGAGATATTCCGAAGCTTGATAAGCAAGAGGTGAAAGACCATGGTGGTGGAATTGGCAGTTGAGCGCCTCAAGCCATGGTCTATCCGAACTTGTGTAACGGCGGCTGAGGAGCTGGTGCATCGCTCATCCTACTACGAATGGGAACGATAGATGAGTAGCGTCCTCGCGTTCGGGGACATGGTATGAGTATGGAAGATTCAGTCTAGCATTTGACACGATATGATATGATTAGGGAGGGCAACGTGCATGGCGTTCGGGAGCGTTCGATGGTGAGACAGACCACACATCGTTCATACACAGCCTCTGAATTCACAACTCAACCGAGAGGACATGTTTCATGACTCATGACAACGTAGTTCTACTACATCAGTCTAGCATCGGAAACCCATGATCGATCCCAGTAAGCATACTCTCCAAATCCTCCCTCAACTCGTGCACCACTCCTGCCCAGAGCTGCCGACCAGTGTCTACTACGTGTACCAAGTCGGCTCCGGAATTTCCCCCAAGAGCTGATAACGTCCCACCTCTCTCTTCTTATACGCAACAGGATCGTGCAGCGAGTGCGTCCGTATATCTCTCCAGTATCGGTCGAAACCGTACTTCTTGCCCGTCGCGCGAGCTCCCAGCATTTCGAAGACACCGCTGGTCACGGCGAGACCGGTATCGGTCGTCACAACCTTTGCATGAGCGACGAAGGCGGCGACCTCACCGCGGCGGAGGGCCGAGATGCTGGCTCTGCCGGTGGACTTGCTGTGGCCGTTAGTGTGGCCATTCCCGTTTGCGTGGCCGTTTGTCTGGGTTTCGGCGGGGAGTGATTGGAAGGATGCTGGCGTGGAGATGGTGTAGGGTGGGTTGATCTTATTTAGCGGACCAGTCTCATCGATGCCGTTGGCAAGGTAGTTGGGGTTGACCTTTTTGGTCGCGAGGGAGGGGTCAACGACAGAACCGTATTGACCAGCTTCGCGATAGAGGTTCGCGATCTCTGCGCCGGCACGATCGGCCAGCGCATCGGCGGCTGCGAGGTGAGCGCGGTATTCGCCGTAGCGTTCGAGGATATACCATTCATCAGTAGCCTTGTCCTTGTTGTCGCCACCATAAGGCCAGGCGCGGGTGGAGTTGACGGTGTATTGGGATGCGGCGCCGAGAGCGCCTTGCGCGATTCCCAAGTAGAAGTTTGAGAAGACAAGTTGGATGGTAGGGAGGAGCATCGAGGCGAACGGGAGTCCGAGGACTTCTTGGACAGGGCGCTTGGATTGAGCGTCCCAGCCGAGGGCATCGCTCCAGGGAACGCGGACGTTGTCTATCTTTACTCCGCCGGATTCTGTGAGGCGAAGACCAACGTTGTCCCAATTGTGGAGGAAGCTGATTCCGGGTTGGATCGTTTTGACAAAGGTGAAGATGTGGTCTTCTGTGCCGTCGAGGACACCTTCAAGGACAGTGAGGTCGGAGACGACACCACCAGTGTTGAAGTTCTTGAATCCGTTGAAGACGATCTCGTCTCCCTCGCTGGAAATTCTTAAATCAGAGTCTCTTGGGTTGACAGCACCGCCGACGAAGTAGTTGTTCTGGATGATGACCTGCTGTACGCTGTCTTGTTGCTCATCCGTTCCTACAACGTTGGCAGTGGTAGACCACAGTAAGTGGTACCCCAACAACATGCCCAGAGACCCATCTCCTTTTGCGACCTCGCGAATGACTTTGTAGCCAGTCTCCCAGCTCTGCTCGCCGCCACCATATTTCTGCGGTCCAAGGACCTTGAGAAGGCCAGAGGACTTGAGCAGTGACACTTCGGCGCGTGGGGACTTGTTCCCAATGTCACGCTGCGCCGCATCTTCAGCCAGAATGTCGGAGACTTCCTGGGCTCGCTGGATCCATTCTTGCTGTGTGCTGGGTAAGCCTTGCTGTTCAAATCGCTCGTGGTGCTTATTGTACACGCTTGGATCGGTGTATTCTCTTGCTTTGGTCGACATGTTGAGCTGCTTTAGAAAGTTGTGGTTTGAAGTCGTTTGAGAGGCAAGAAAACACCTTAACAGGTACCGGAGGACAGCTCAGAGCTTTATGGGTCCGTTCAGAGCCCTGCGAGCGCGTTCATCCCGAGCATGTTGTGTCTCTATCGCCAATGAAGTTCAGCAATGGACGATGGCGTGCTCAAACAGCTCCATTGTAGGGTCAGGCACGACGGAACTCTAAAAATCACGACTGACACCTAGTACACTCGGAGGAATTGCCGAGCGTGGTCGAAGCAACGTGCTGGAGAGGGTACCTCCGTTCCAAGAGGTCGTGCAAGGCTGCGAGAATGTGCTCACGAGAGATGTCATCCAGGTCGTGAAGTGCTTCGGCAGTGAAAGGTGAAAGTGCCGAGCGAAGTGGGGTCTAGCGTCAAATCTGCGCTCGGTGGGACTCTATCACGTCGCTGCCTTTTACAGGAAGACAACGGTCAGCGTGGTGCTGATGCCACATGCTAGCTGTTGTCACCTAACCCCCAGAACTTCTCGTAGTGAGCTTCACGTCAACGAAGAGTGCGGTGAGGTCGACAGCAGCAGACTGAATCGTGGAAAGAGCAGACATGACTGAAGTTCTCTCTGAAGAGTATCTTTCAGCTGCCACAGGGCTCGTGGCCCTGCGAAGAGGTGTTTCGAGCATTTGCTTGGCCTCGACAGCATAGATGCGACCCGGGAATGTTTCACGCCAGGTACTTTCTACCCCTCAACAGCATCATCTTCCATATCTTCGCCCATTACCTCCGCCTTGATCATATGGATTACCCCTGCTCTGCCCTGATTGATATCCGCTCGAAGATTGCTGATTGTAAGGATTCGGTGCTGCAGCCTGGCCAGCAGCTGGTGTATTCACGGGACTGGCAGACCTGGCTCCTCCCCATAATCGTGCTTTCAGTCTTTCCTGTGCAGACCCGCCGGTCACTCCAGCGCTAGTAGTAGGCGGGCTTGGCTCGGGCACCCGGCCCACGGGTCGACTGGACGGTGATTGCGAATTTATGCTCTGGTAGCTGCCTGCTCTTTGTGATGGCAGTGGCCGGGCCTGTGGCGGTGCCAGGGAAGAGTTGTCAGCGAGCGCTGCCGCATTCATAGGTCTTCTAGCATTTCGCAGGCTTTGTGGTTGCATAGGAGCATTGTTCTGTGCTGGTGTATCCCAAAGATCACTCAGGCTGGCTCGGTTTCCACCCTGATTCTGAGCATTGCCGTACTGACTCTTGCCGCCAGCACTCGTGAAGTATCCCGACTGCTGTGCGTATGGCTGCGGTGTGATTGCCTTCTTCTCGTGCGGATCAGGTGGCAGCCATTGTGGATAAGGTCGACCTTTCTCGGTGTAGTATGCGCGGAGAACACGACAGATATGGGTATCGTCCTCGGTATCGCCGTCGTCTTCGCTGGACAAGAGTGTGCGTCGTAATGTGTTGTACTTCGACGTTGTGTGCGTCAGCAGATTGGAGAGGTAGGACGACATCGTTGTATGGTTTCAGATACGATGTTGAACTTGCAAGATGGCAGTCTTTGTGGCTTACTAGCGTCAAGCCTGAAACTCTCCACGTGTGGCTGAATATCTTTCAGACCTGCGCGTCCTCTGCAGCTGTTGCGCCGACATCAATCTCATTGACGTGCAACGTTCGTTGACACGCGCAGGATACCGCAAAACTCGCCTTGTGACCTATGACATGAGCCGGGGCTCCGGGCACTAGACCGGCGTCGCAGAAAATTACAAATGACTGACTTACTGCGCCTCTTCATCAGCTCTGTTTTGAGCTGCCAGTAACCGTAGCAATACCACAAACTCGTTCCATCTTCGAACGGAATAGGAGCTCAAGCGACAGACGAGGTTTCTCGAAGCAACGGGCTGCGATGTTCCATCGCTGAATGCTGCCCTCGCAAGCGTCGTCGCCCTCGGGACAACACCAGCGGAACAATGTGCATTCGTCGATATGACAGGCACTTCAGGTGTCTGTGGCCTGCAACTGCAACTGCAACTCAGCAGCTGGCCTCAAGTGGCCTCGTCATCGCTTGCATCATCCTACGACTCGAAGTCGATCTCAACATGTAGCTCCAGTTTTCCTCGTATCACGTCTTCGGATGATGCAAAGCATGCGCATTTATCATTTACAGCCTAGCATGTTCGAGGGTATCTTCAAGTCGCCAGGCCTCCGATCGATGCAGTGTCGTCGAGCCTCGAAATCATACTCGCTCTGTTGATTGATAATTCGCGCGACTCTAGTGTTATTCAGTTCTGTCCTCGGCCAATGATGTTATCATCATCTGCCCTGTCGTCAACATGAAGCTTGTGGATGTCTGCGGCTTGCGGTCGTTGCCATTGCGTCGGGTTCCACTCTGTTCTCGTGATGTTGCCGGCATTACAGATCGTGGACTGTCCACAAGGCTTAAGGACGCTTGGCTAGCAGACAACTGCCAACAACACAGCGCCTTCTTGTTGGGCTCGCTTTGCCATCGGCAGCGAAGTCGCCACGGCTCCTTGCCATTGGACTTTGACTCTAGCCGCTATAGAGCCAACATTCAACGTCCTGTCCTCGGTTCTCCGAGCCGTGATAGATGCGAGGAAGCACTCCGAAAGCGGCAGCAGTTTCCGATGTTGGTCCGACTGCACTACTGCGAGCATTGCGAGGACCCGTCAGGCGTTCTTTGCCCTTATATGCTGCAAACGAGACGCATTTTCCCGCATGAAAGCTTGTCGGGCTCGCACAGCAGGCGCACTCGCAAGCGAGCGCATGAACTGCGGAGACCTGAACGAGCTCGAGGTTACGCGGGCATGGTCGAGTTATAATATTTCACGATTTCTGTATACTCCGCTTATCCGAGCAGCAAGCCGGATGTGCCTGACTTGCGAGGTTCCAGCGTGGAAGGGAGCCAGAATTATTTGAGATCCACAGCAGCAATGGCTGTGGTACCTTAGGGTTCGAGGCGTGTAGCAGCAAACTCAATTCACCGATAACCGCGGGAAGCTTTCTCCAGGTCTGGAGGCAGCAGCCAGCTCAACCATGCGCCTTGTCCAACTCCCGAGAGATCATCTTCCGCAATACATCCAGCTCTCTGGATCCTCAGGGAGTACGACGACACGCTCACACTGACCGCGTGCAAGACCCCGCTCACAGGCCGGGCGAGACGTGGCCGCAGTTAGATTGAGACCTGGTCGTCTGGTCAGGCCAACAACAGGTGAAGATGGACGAGGCAGGTGGGGTCGAGCAGCAATTCGTAACGTCGCCGCGACCGCGCTCTGACATGAATGGACGCATACCAGGACTACTGTAGGCCAAGGGCAGTGACCGTGCACTCCTCTAAGCAGGACCGGCAGTGCTTTCATCCTTGACCTCCACAAAGCTGGGTCAAGCAGTCAACGTACATAAGACGAGCTCGAGTCGAATAGATCCTGCATCGAAACACAGCTCGTTGTCATTGTTATAGCAGTCTTCATTGTTGCAGCTCGAAGTCAGACCGTATCGCACCTTCCCAATTCCAACGGCAAGTCCTTCCCCGCAATGGCCCGCCTTCTCAATTCAGCCCGTCGGCTCGATGGAACCAGTGGAGCTAACACGCATCGATGATGGCACAGCTCTCGCCCGCCGCAGCTCCCGCGTTGCAGCATAGCTACGAAAGCTACTGCTAGCCGCTCGTACAAAAACACTTCCAACCACTTCCTGTCTCCTTTGGACACTCAGGAAATAATTCTCCACTCAAACAAAATGGTATTCGCACGATCAGCCCTTCGCGCCGTCCGCCCAGCAAGCTCTCTGCTCAGCCAGAGAGCCGGCACCGCATTCGCTGCCCGCAGCGGCATGGGAGGTGTCAGAACGCTGACCGCAACCTCTTCACAACAGGGCAAAGTTCTTATGATCCTGTACGATGTGAGTAGCCAGTAACATCGGTTCATGAATTCAGGAGCAGTCGCTGACAGCAGCTACTAGGGCTTTGAGCACGCCAAACAAGAGCCAAAGCTGTTGGGTACCACCGAGAACGAGCTTGGGCTCAGGAAGTGGATTGAGGATCAAGGCCACACTCTCGTGACCACCTCGGACAAGGAGGGCGCGAACAGCAAGTTCGACCAAGAGCTTGTTGACGCCGAGGTCATCATTACCACCCCGTACGACACTCCGATTCCAATGGCTATTTTCTGAGTGGTTTTGAACTGACAATCCTCCAGATTCCACCCAGGTTACCTCA